>JAPFFP010045226.1:0-11795 GCA_026153255.1 Solanum medicagineum | reverse complement strand
TTTTCACATTGAAAGATTGTGACTTTTTTTGAAAGGTTGTGACTTTTTTGAAAGGTTGTGACTTTTGCGAAGAGTTGTGACCTTTTCGAAGAGTTTTGACATTTTCGAAGGGTTGTGACTTTTCTAAAGAGGTTACAATAGTACTCCCAACTTAAAAATCAATTTAGTATATATTTTATATTTTTATTATATTTATTTAATTATATTATATTATATTAGAAACAAATAATTTTTCACATTGAAGGATTGTGACTTTTTCAAAAAGCTGTTATGTTTCAAAAATTTGTGACTTTTTCGAAAAGTAGTGACTTTTTTGAATGACTGTGATTTTTTCAAAGGATTATGACTTCTTCGGAGGGTTGTGACTTTTGTAAAGAGATTAATATAATACTCCCGATGTAAAGATCAATTTAGTTTTTTTTTTTATATTTTATATTATACTTATTTAATTATATTATGTTATATTAAAAGTAGATAATTTTTCATATAGAAGGATTGTGACTTTTTCCAAAGGTTGTGACTTTTTCAAGGAATTGTGATTTTTTTTGAAAAGTTGTGACTTTTTTGAAGAGTTATAAGTTGAGACTTTTTCAAAAGGGTGTGACTTTTTTAAGGAGTTGTGAATTTTTCGAAAAAGTATGATTTTTTCGAATTCGAAAAGTTATCCCATAGGTACAGTGTTTGAATCAATAGAGAACCTTTTTTTTGTATGAATCGATATTATTCCATTCCAAATCCTTCCCGATACCTCCCAAGGAAAATCTCTAATTGGGATCCCAAATTGACGGATTAGTGTGAGCTTATCCATGCGGTTATGCACTCTTTGAATAGGAATCCATTTTCTGAAAGATCCTGGCTTTCGTACTTTGGTGGGTCTCCAAGATCCTTTCGATGACCTATGTTGAAGGGATATCTATCTAATCCGATCGATTGCGTAAAGCCCGTGGTAGAAACGGAACCGAGGAAAGTATACAGAAAAGACAGTTCTTTTCTATTATATTTTTGGGTTTGGCGTACAATGAATTCCCGGTAGAAAGAGATTTCGCTAACGAAAAAGCCTTTAGTGCTATCCAATACCCCTTCCCTTTCCATGTAGTCCAAATCTCCGCTTAGGAAAGAAGTCCAAGTTGACCTTTTGCGAAAGGAAAAATGGCTTGTGATTTTTTTGAAGGGTTGCAGCTTTTTCGAATGGTTGTGACTTTTTTGAGAAGTTGTGGAATTTTCAAAGAGTTATGACTTTTCTGAATACTTGTCACTTTTTCGAATTGATGTGATAGGCTAACGAACCGTTTAATCAGAGACGATGTCAATTGAGTTTTTCTTCTATAACTTATTTGGATTATTTAATTGATTTTTAAACTATTAAATTATTTTAAGAAAAATAAATAAGAATTATGTGAGAGTGCCACGTAGATGGGCCTAACATTCTCTTCTATTCCCTTGTTTCTATTAGTAGAAATTAAAAACTTACATATATTATCACCTTAGTTATCATAGTTATTAATGAGTAAACGATTTGACCCCTAAAAAGAATATCCAAGGAAGTGAGTAGATGACTTCTAAGTTGGTTACAGAACACTACTATTAATTCTCTACGTCAAAAAAACTTTAAAAAGACAAAGAGGAAGATCAATGGATGGGATCAATGTCCATGGTTTACTTTTAAAAGGTATTGGTAATTTACACGAACCGAAAAATCACAAGAATAAAAGACAAAAGCAAAAGAAGAGTGATAGATATTGATGCTAAAAAGTTCATTGCCATATCCAAATTTTAGGTCAATTTACTATTTACTGCAAGAAGTTACTATTTTACTAACATCTCTTTACCTCCATACTTACCGTAAACAATTCTCTCCATTGTTCATTTATGTTTATAATCAAACATTCTAAATGGCAACCAAAATCCCAAATGTCATGACATAAATAATAAGAACTTTACAACTGCCCAATGAGAACACTGGTAGGATCAAGTGCTTATCATTATGCCAAAAGCTATAGCTGATAGCAAAGGTGTAACTTTATTTCTTAAATCAAGTCCATCATGCAAGCGTCACGTTCGATCATGACACCGACCTGAGCTACCTCAGCCCCCTCATGGGCTCTACCATAGGCAGGACGTTGTCATTACAGCAAGAATCCCCCTCCCAACACCTTCCTCATGCAACATGCTGCTCGTGGGAATCGAATCTATGACCTTGGCTCTAATACCACTTGTTAGGATTAAGCACTTACCAATATGCCAAAAGCTATGTCGAGGACAATGTAGTTTTGATGATGGACAAAGAACATGAACCAAGTTGATTAGTCAGGTTCTCTCACGCAGTTTCTCAAAGAGGTTCAGATATGTCTGCAACAATTGTGGAATGGATAAATTCCTTTGGGATAAGCTCTGAAGAAGTACAGTTCAACCATAACACAAGAGGAAATAATTGATACTGAGGAGTTCTATCTGAACTATATCAATAAGATTTTGTTGCACATGAGGAGTTTGACGTCTAGAAGAACTCTTCAAGGAAATGGTTAAATAGAAGAGGAGTCTGAGAACATCATCATTGAGATTAAGCGCAAAATGCAGCTTTGTGTGATTGCAGGCTTAATTAGTGAAGAGGCACTTGGAAGATCTGGTTCCTTGCAATGTCTTAGTTTAGGAAGTCTTTTCTTTCTTGTTGAGTCTTAATGTACTGTTTTACCTCAGTGATCTATAAACTGAAGTAAGGTATAGTCTTTAACTTGAGGGCAACTCGAAGACTTGAGAACATAAACCTTAAGAGGTTTGTGTGTAGTTAAGAGTTGTTTGAAGTTTGTTGTTTCTTAGATTACTAGGGATTGTAATCTTTTGTTGAGGCTCATTTGATTTAGTGAAGTTGGGGAAAAATCCTGCAGTGGTACAGGTCATGTTTTTTTCACCTTTGTGAGTTGGGTGTTTCCATGATAAAACTCTATGTCCTGATATGCTTTTACTCTTTGAAACAAGTCAGTGAACTTGGTTCTATATTAGGCAAATCCATAGGATGTACAAATATTTCAAATTGGTATTAGAGTGAGTTTTCTTTGTTAAAGGCTAACACCTAAGAATCAATCATGATGAACACTGCACCTCCTCTTAGACACGGAGAAGGACAATCGTCTGTGAGGCCCTCACTTTTCAATGGAACTCATTTTTGATGGTGCAAAGAAAGGATGGAAGACTTCATCTAAGGTGAGGATTACGAACTATGAGATAGGATTACCATGGGACCTACTATTCTAATGAAAACTGTGGAAGGTTAACAAGTTCCAAAGAAAAGAAAGGAATTCACTGCTGATGACCTTATAGCTCTAAGGAAGAATGAAAAAGCCAAAAATATTTTGGTTTGTGGACGGGGACCAGATGAGTATAACAGGATATCAAACTGCACTGCTGCTAAGCGAATTTGGGATGCTCTCACTATTGCATACGAAGGAACTAGTTAGGTCAGGAATTTTAGTGTCGCTATGCTGTTCACTAAATATGAAGCCTCCAGTATGAAGGAAAATGAGTCATTGTAGGACATAATGATGAGGCTCACATTTCTCATCAATGAACTGGCATCCTTGGGCAAGGTTTTCACTACTGAGGAACAAGTGATAAAGTTCTGAGGATTCTGCCTAAAGCTAAGTGAGATGTGAAAGTCACTGCCATTAGGGAATCTAAGGACATTGAAACCATAACCCTGAATGAATTTATAGGAAATCTCAAGACCTATGAGATGAACAAAGAGGATCAAAAGAAAGAAGAAGCAAAGGCTGAGAGATCACTATCATTAAAGGCTTTTGACGATGAGGGATCAAATCTAGATGAGGAATAGATAGCCTTTTTTGCTAAGAATTTCAAGAAGTTTCTCAAGAAAGGGAAAGGAAGAGATGAGAGAAATAGGTAGCAGAAAGTGGTCTGAAGAATCGAAAGCAGAAAATGGTTTGATGAAAAAAATCAATCAGGATGCTACGAGTGTGGGAAAACTGATCATCATATCAAACAATGTCCTCAATGGGAAATTGAGTGGAAAAAGGAAAGAACTAGAAAGAGTTGAAAGACAAAGCTTCTAAGAAAAAAGAGAAAGACAAGTATGCTATGATGGCTGTTTGGGGTTTAATAATCGAGGTATTAAACACTGAAGAAGTAGATGAAACTACTTTCATGGCTGTTGAGAACTCGGATCTCGAGGATGATGAAAAATCTGAGGTATAGTATTTATGAACTAAAAGAAAAGTTACACCTTTTCTCTAGAAGAAAATTAATCTTGCTAATGAATGGGATGATAGATATTTTCCAGAAGTAGTTAATGAAAAGGATCAACTAATTTAGGATTTTTTAAATAAAAAATTTGAATGCCTTGACGTAAACAATTGTCTGAATGAAGCTAATGATGGGAATCTCAGATTGACGAAACAGGTTGAAAAGCTTGACACTTGTGTTGAACTTAGAATATGAGATTTTGAAACCAAAAGTCATTGAAAAAGGTAAAAGTAAAATGAGTGAGGAACATCAAAAGGATAAAAATAAGTTGAAAGAATGTAAAATTGAGTTCTTTGGTGAAAAAGAAAAGATTAGAAAATTAACTTAAGAAATTTCCAACCTAAGAATGGATCTAGAAAGGGCAAATAGGTGGACTCAGTCTTCAAGAATAGTGAACTACCTGGAAAGTAGGACCCATAGTGAGAAAGCTGGAATAGGGTTCTGTAACTAGAATGTCACTGCCACTGACTTGTGCTATGTTTGTGGAAAAATTGGACATCCAAGTACTGAGTGTTTAGTTGCAAATAGAGTTAGGAACATGAACACAAACCTTCTACATAAAAGGTGGCCTAAAAATGATAAAAGAAATAGGGCAAGGAATGTGATGCCAGGCTAGGCTAAAAGGGATCTTATTCACCCTTTTTACAATAAAAAAAGACCCAAGCTAGTTTGGGTTCCTAAAGACTAACCCTTTGAACTATTTTGCAGGCAGTAGTGAAAGGAAACAAGCATTGGTACATGGATAGTGCTTGCTCAGGGCACATGACTAGAGATAAACACGAATTCATGGATAGTGCTTGCTCAAGGCATATGAATAGAGATAAACATGAGTTCCTTTTACTCGCACCTTTCCAAGAAGGAAATGTTTCCTTCGGAGATGGAAAAAAGGAATTGTTGTTGAAATTAGAAAGATTGGAAGAAGTGAATCAAGGGCCTTGGAAAAGGTCTATCATGTGGACTGATTGAAGCATAACTTGTTGAGCATATCTAAATTGTCTGATGAAGGTAACAAAGTGACCATCACTTCTGCAGGGTGAAGGGTTAAAAGGTTAGACACAAAGGAGATAGTTCTAATTGTCAAAAGACATAAAATTGTGTACAAGGCTGGCATCATGGGGATGTCGGGTATGCATTTGAAATGCTTAAGAAGCTTAATTGCTACTGACCCCTTACTTTGGCACGAAAGACTTGGACATACAAGTCTAAAGCAGTTGAATACACTGGTGTCAAAGGACATGCTTATCGGGTTGCCTAAAACTAATTTCAATGATGACAAAGTATGTAGTGCATGTGTAAGGGGGAAGCAAGTAAGACCATCCTTCAAAACAAAGAACTAGGTAAGTACTACCAAGTGCTTGGAATTAGTTCACGTCGACCTATGTGTACCCATGAGGATAAAAAACAGAGGAGATAAAAGGTATTCACTTGTAATTGTTGATGATTACTCAAGATTTACTAGGACACTCTTTCTAACTTCTAAAAAAGAGTCTTTTGATGTCTTCTCTATTTTCATCAAGAAAATGGAAAAGAAATTAGAGACTTCCTTGACTTCCGTAAGATTTCACCATGGAACTGAATTTGAAAATGCTAAATTCTTGGAATTCTGTTCAACACATGGAATAGATCATATCTTCTCTGCTCCAAGGATCCCTCAACAAAATGGAGTAGTAGAATGGAAAAATAGTACTTTAGAAGATATGGCTAGAACAATGATGATTGCTTAGTAATCTGGCAAATAATCTTTGGGCTGAAGCCATAAATACAACTTCTTATATTCTCAAAAGATGTATATTAAGGCCTATGTTAAACAAAACTCCCTATAAATTACTCAAAGGAAGAAATTCAAATATCTCCCATTTTAGGACTTTTAGATGTAAATGCTATGTTCATAATAATGCAAAAGATAATTTAGAAAAATTTGATTCGAGGAATGATGAGGGTATTTTCTTAGGCTATTCTTCACATAGTAAAGCCTATAGAGTGCTGAATAAGAGAACTAACTATGTTAAAGAAAGTATTCATGTTGTTTTTGATGAAAATAGTTGTGCGTTTAAGACTAACATGGAGGATGACTATGAGATGGAACACTGTATAGAGGAACAAACTATGCTACCTAGTTCATCTATAGGACAACAAGAGAGCACAAAGTCAGGGGGAACAATAGACTCAGAAAATCCATATGCTGATCCACGATTTGCTCAATCAGAATCTGCAGCTGATGGATAACTCAAGGGTTTATGGTGTAAAAGCTACAAATATCAGGACTCACATTCCAAGCATTGCTGTCAATGGTGAAACCAAAAAGGTGGGAGAAGCCCTATTGGATGCAGATTTGATACTTGCCATGCAAGAAGAACTCAATCAATTTGAAAGAAGAAAGGTTTGATGTCTTGTGCCCAAATCAGAAAGAAGAACAATCATTGGCACAAAATGGGTCTTCAGGAATAAGCTTGATGAGTATGGAATAGTTACAAGAAACAAGGCCAGGCCAGTGGTCCAAAGATACAATTAAGAAGAAGGAATAGACTATGATGAGACCTTCGCACCAGTGGTAAGACTTAAAGCAATCAGACTGTTGGTTGTATTTGCTGCATTCAAGGAATTCACTCTCTATCAAATGGATGTAAAGAGTGCCTTCTTGAATGGATACTTGAAGGAGGAAGTATATGTGAAGTAGCCACCTGGGTTTGAGAATCCTAACTTTCCTAATCATGTCTATAAGCTAGATAAGGCCCTGTATGGGTTGAAGCAAGCACCCTGTGCCTAGTATAAGAGATTGTCCAAATTCTTGCTGGAACATGGACACACAAGAGGTAAGCTTGACAACACCCTATTTTTAAAGAAAAATGGGAAGGACTTATTAATTGTGCAGGTGTGTGTGGATGACATCATCTTTGGGTCAACAAATGTATTTATGACTCAAGAATTTGCCAAGCTAATGAATGGTGAGTTTCAAAAGAGCATGATAGGGGTACTAAGTTTCTTTCTAGGACTACAGATTAACCAAAATCCTACAGGAAGCTTGATTGATCAACAGAAGTGTCTGAAGGAGCTGCTTAAGAAATACAAACTGGAGGATGCTAAAGTGATTGACACTTTAATTGCCAGAACCACTAAGCTGGACATGGATGAAATAGGTTCATCTGTTGAAAAGATGTATAGGGGCATAATTGGGTCTCTTTTGTATCTAACTACTAGTCGGCTAGATATTATGTTCAGTGTAGGATTTTGTGCAACATTTCAATCCTCTCCTAAAGAATCTCAGTTGATTGCTATTAAAAGAATTTTTAGGTATCTCAAGAGGCCTACAGATTTGGGGCTTTGGTACTCAAAGGGAGTAATTTCAATCTTGTAGGATATGTAGATGGTGATTATGCTTATTGCTTATTGGATAGAAAAAGCACTATAGGTATAGCTCACTTTCTTGGAACATGTTTGATTTCATGGTCCACTAAGACAAAACACTCTGTAGCCTTGTCAACTGCTAAGGAGTATGTAGTAGCATGATTATGTTGTGCACAACTTCTCTAGATTAAGCAATTTTGAGAGATTTTGGTATGGATATTGGTTGTGTTCCTATGTTTTGTGATAACACTAGTGCCATTAATATAATAAAGAATCTAGTGCAACATAAAAGAACAAACACATTGACGTAAGACATCATTTTCTTTGTGACAATATTGGAAAAGGTCTCATCTCAATAATGTTCTATCCTATTGAAAATCAAATAGCTGACATCTTTACTATAGCATTAACAGAGAACACTTTCAAAAATTAGGTTAGACTTGAGGATGATTGGTATTGCATAAACTCTCCTCAATGATTGGCTGGAACATATTTCTCTTATTTCTAATTTCTTGAAGTGTTTCTTAATTCAGTTTATCCCATGAAAATGTGTCTTTTATTTTATGCAAATTGTCTAGCATTTATATGTGTGTATATTTAAGTATGCAGCTTATAAGCTCAAAAGCACAAATGATCAATAACACTCTTGTTAGGTATGAAAGTATAAATTTCATGAAGTTACTCCTGCATTAGTGAAATAGGTTATCTATTTTGTTTCTCCATATTTACTTCTTCAGTCCCCTTTCTTGCCCCCAAAATATACAAGAGTCCTACGTTGTCTGTTGTATGTCTTTTCAATTGTCTAGTCCTTTCATATCACTCCTCTTCCTCTTCAACTCTACTTTTTCCTCTATATTTAATATGGTTCGTCTCTCCTATTTAATTCATGCTCTATTAATAACCAAAAACCAAAAGAGAGAGAGAGAGAGAGAGAGAGAGAGAGAGAGAGAGAGAGAGAGAGAGAGAGAGAGAGAAACAAAAAAAGGAAAAACCTTTTCTTCTTCTTCATTTGCAATGACATCGTTCCCCAACTCTAGTTCTTCTGATACCTTGAGCAGTCCTTACCTGAATCTCCTGCCATTGTTGTTCATGAGTCGGCAAATCTCGCTCCCCCTTGGAATTTCATGTCTTCGATTCTGCAAAATGAGGGTCCTTCATGAGAATAGGCTTTCTCAGTTTGCTTTACCTCCTTCCTATTTAGGTCCTACTTCTTCCTCAGGGATTGACATCATTCCTTTACAAGTATTGTTTGTGGATGACTTGACAATTGCCTCTCTCATCCCCAAAAAGGTATATAGTAGGTTACGCAGAAGTTCTAGTGAAACCATTAAAGTGTCAGATGACTTTTTCTCTCCTGAACAAGTTCCATCTTCTGGTCCTTCAAGAGTGCCCCACACCTGTAATCGTAAGAGATAGGAAGAACAAGTTCTTCATCAGGCTCTCTAGCATAGCAAGAAACTCAAGACCTCTAAACTCACCTTTTCAATACCTCCGCTACAAAGGGATGATATTCTTCTCTGTAGGGTTCGTTGAGCATGGGTTAGTAAAAATGTGATTAATAAACTTCCTCATCCTATATCAAGGTCACCCTCACCTCCCCTAAAGAAACCCACCTCTAGGTCTACAGTGTCCTCTCATCTAAGAAACCAATTGCTTAGCTTAGTTTTTCACTGTTGACCCTACATCTCTAAATCTGATCCACACTTCTTATCCCTTATTTACTTTTACTAATACTTTCTCATTCGTGTTCATGTGGTCACTGGATTTGGAGGACTAGATATGACGATCTTGCTTCAAAAATTGGAAGTCCAAGGCTGTTCCTCACTTTTCTTGCGAAGGGATGTTCAAAGAAGGTTTGCCAAATTAGAAATTTATGAATTCTATGGATAGGGTGAAGCATATGGTTCTCAATTTTCCACTTCCGTTCGAGGTCTATATTCTTTTGAATATAGCTAACGTCTGTCGTATCTTGGGTATTTGCAGTGCTTGCTGAGATCACTATGTAAGGCACGAGCGGCACCCTCTAGAGAATGTATCCTCTACACTTGACATCTTTTGTAAGTTTTCTGGTCATGCAACTCTAGTGCAACACAAGCATGTGCTTCACAGTGAGATGTCTGCTCTTCATCGCCTTTATTTTGATGTGATCCATAAGATCTTGATCATCCGGAAGGAGCACTGGTCTAGGCCAGTTATCTTGTCTTAACTTTTATGGAACTATTAGACTCTGAAATTCCCATTAATCTATCTAGTTTGATCATAAAGCACATGCAGCAGGTCCTTATCCAGGACAAAAATGGTTATGCTTTGCCATATGGGTTTTAACTTGCAGACATTCTTGAGGCTTATTTTATAGCTGTGCAGATTTGGACTATGCAGACTACTAAAGATGTTCTAGGAATGGTGAACCATACTACACTACCTGTTTCTACGAGGTATTTGGACACTGCTTTGAGGTGCTTGAAGGCTATATGGGAGACCAAGACATCTGAGTTGGTTGCTTCTCATGAAACATTTGCTCTGGAAAGAGAGGGGCCAAGTCTCTCGAATCTCTGATTTGGAAGCCATATTACAGAGAGAGCATACTGACCATGTTTCCACACTCTAAAAGCTCTCTCCATTACTTCCTTTTGATTCTTCTTCCTCCATATTTTCACTCAATCTCTATCTGCTTGATTATTCTGCGCGATGTGCTTTAGACACTTCAACTTTTGTCTTGCTTGCTGTTTTGTGGTTATCTTCTGCTTATGTTGCTTATTATTTGTATGAACTCTTAATATGTTTCTTGTGATGTTAGCATGGTTTGTATAATTTAGAGATAGCCCCTGTGGCCTTGAATTGTATGAATCTTCTCATAATGTCAGATAGGAACCTCTTTTCAATGATGCCAAAAGGGGGAAGTCAATCTGAGTTGTTTAATGCTTATAACCATTGTCTGACCTGTTTCATTCTATATGTTCTCTCTTAGAGTTGCAGGAATGACCGATAGGTATTCATACTTAGGAGGTTTGTCATCATCAAAAAGGGGAATATGTTGAGGACGTTGTAGTTTTGATGATGGACAAAGAACATTAAACAAGTTGATCAATAAGGTTTTCTCGTGTAGTTTCTCAAAGAGGTTCAGACATGACTACAACAATTGTGGAATGGATAAATTCCTTGGGGATAAGCTCTGAAAAAGTACAGTTCACCAATAATGCATGAGGAAGCAATTGATACTGAGGAATTCTATTTGATAGAGAACTCTATGGCAAGAAGAGTTTGTTGCACATGAGGAGATCAGTGTTTAGAAGAACTCTTCAAGGAAATGGTTAAATAGAGGAGGATTTTGAGAAGATTATCATTGAGATTGAGCGCAAAAAGTAGCTTTGTGTGATTGTAGTATTAATTAGTGAAGAAACATTTGGAAGATCTAGTTCCTTGTTGTGTCTTAGTCTAGGAAGTGTTTCCCTTTCTTGTTGAGGCTTAATGTACTGCTTAGTTCAGTGATGTATAAACTGAAGTAAGGTAAAGTCTTCAAGTTGAGGGCAACTCGAAGACTTGAGAACATAAATCTTGGGAGGTTTGTGTGTAGTTAGGAGTTGTTTGAAGTTTGTTGTTTCTTAGATTACTAGGAATTGTAATCTTTTGTTGAGGCTCATTTGATTTAGTAAAGTTGGGGAAAAATCATGTGGTGGTATAGGTCGTGGTTTTTTCACCTTTATGACTCGGGTGTTTTTCATGATAATACTCTTTGTCTTGATTTGATTCTACTCTCTGAAACAAGTTTGCAAACTTGGTTCTATATTAGGCAAATCCTTAGGTCGTGCAAATCTTTCAAAAACATATGCTTCTAAAAAATAAGAAGTAATACTCCCAATAAGTAACCATGGAAATTTTAGTTCATCAATCATGTACCCATCACAAAACAAAAAATAGAACTTATCGCAAAAAAATAAGAGAATAGGAATTCAACAATTACAACCGATTCATAAGATGAAATGGTCTTTTGTAATCTCCCAGTTTACTCAAAACATATATAGATACATACACACACATATATATATACACATATATACATACATACACACATATATACATACATATATATATATAATCTCCCAGTTTACTCAAAACATATATAGATACATACACACACACATATATATACACATATATACATACACACACATATATATATACACATATATACA
>JAPFFP010045225.1:0-11796 GCA_026153255.1 Solanum medicagineum | reverse complement strand
TACTGTTGTCGTTTTAATTTGCTTATTTTTTTAAAAAATGTGTTCTTTTTTTGAGACTTTTTTATTTTAACTTTATTCATAATATATTTAAGATCAGAAAATTAATTTTTTTATATATTATTTTTTATTAAATTTTATATTAAGTAAAAAAAAAAAGGCAAAAAATTAAAATGGAGGGAGCCATTTTGCATAATAAATTTAGGTGGCGGGCCCTTTTCAAGATTTTCATCTTTCTGCTTTTATCAAAATGCCCTTTCAATTTCTTTCTACTTTTTAATTCATGTCATAATTCTAGTGATATTGTAATTACTAACTATTATTTACAAATGACAAAAATAAATGGGACATCAATGTTAGTCCTGCCAAACAAAAGGTTAGGCAAAATGATTTCTGTGTAACCAATTTCTATTTTTGTATTATAAAATTAGATGTTCATTTATCTAACTTCTTTTTTTCTTTTCTTTGAAAGTTACGTGGAGCATTAATCAATTCATCATTTTGTCATCAATTAAAAAACGTGAAACTCTCATTTTGAGTCGTGTATTAGTGTGATTCAACCTAATAATTAATGATATTGTTCGTTTTGAATTTAAGTCCTCATGACTTTAAAATGTGTTATTAATAAGTAAATATATTTCTCATCTTAAGATAATTTATTACATACACCCCTCTATGGACTCAACGTTCTCATTAAGGTTTGTCTCATCATATGAGATTTGCCTAGACTCAGCACTGAGGTCTGCCTCACCTCATCACGATTTGCCTAAACTCAATTGAACTATGGTCCACATCGACAAAACTTCTTATCTTAAAAGTGGATTGTTACAGACAGAAAAGAAAATTAAATAATATATTAATTGAATTAAAATTTTTTTAATCTAAAATAATCTAATTATAATTTATTACTTTCCACCTCCAAATTTTGCACCCAATGCCACGTCCTTGGTTTCTTGTTTCCTACCATTATGTGGTTATGAATTCAACCACTTTTGTTTGAATTGTTTTAGTACACCAATCATCTTCCCCTACCAAAACAATTAATATTACTGAAAATTGTTTCAATTGCACCTACTTTTGATCGCAAATGTAAATAGTTTGGGGAAAATAATTTATAATAAAGACTTAAAATATCAGGAGAAGCTCATATTTAAATTTTGAATTTCTTAGAGTTGAGTTGGTGTGCTAGAAAAAAATTCAACTTATTGAAGAAGATGAACTCCGCAATATATGAATATTGTATAAATAATGTATGCACATTCTAATATATATTTATACTTCACATCAAAATATAATTGAGTCGTTTTTTGCTGAAGCATTGTTGCTTCTTCCTCTTTAATACCATCAAATATATATGTATACACTTTGATAGTATCAAGTAATTTCACTAAAGCATTGCATCTTCGTTCTTGATAACCATCAAAGTATATATAAATACTCTCATGACATCAAATGCGTGAAAATAGTTTTTTTTTTTTTTAGAAAAATATGGGATATGAAAGTAAAAGAGTAGTAGCTAGTAAATAGTTTCTCTTTTGAGGTTATAAGTGTTATTTCTCTTATTTAATAGTGAAATTTTTATAAATAACTTAGTTCTGAAACTTAATAGCTCGAATTATCTATTGTTTAGGTAATTATATTTTGTAACGGTAGACGTAACAAATGTTTGTATAATTAATATATCCAGTTTTATAATTCATCGCCAATATACAAACACCATTTATATAATTTGTTGTCAATATACAAACAAGTATATACAAGTTTTGTATTTATATATTTAGGAATTTTGCAAAACCTATACAAATCAAATATATCAACATGATCATTATATACAAATTAGGGTAAGTATACATAAATTTTGAATTTATACAATTAGAAAATTCTAAATTTGTATAAATAAATTTTGAATTTATACAATTGGAAGCTTAATTATACAAATTCTCAATGTACCCCTAGCAACTCAAATAAAACAGTAATGGCAAGTGATATTTATTTAAAACTATAATTATGATAAATAATTAAGTAACATATATTACTTAGTCACGTAATTTATCGTATTTAATATAACACGAGGCGTAAGTTTTTAGACAGGAGCACTCATGAGCATCACAAATATTTAATTTTTCATAGTATATAAGTTATTAAATAAATATATAAGTAATAAAAGTTACATTAAACTTGGAGAAAACTGAGTAATTAGAAGGTGTGTGTATTTACCTACAAAAGAATTTTTTTAAAATTTTCTGGAAAAAAGAGGGGAAAAAATAAGGATGCGTTAGACCTATAACATGATTACGATGAACCATAATATTACTAAAATATAATTTTATTATTAAAAATTGAGATATTCAATTAAAATCAAATTTAGATTAAGTATTGAAATAAAATATCTTAATGGGCCTGGTTATGTATTACTCCAATTCATTGCATTATAATTTTAGGTGGCCGCCATTTTCAAGATTCAAATTTTTCTGTCATATCAATTGAAAAAAATGTGAAACATCAATTTTAAGTCGTGTTTTAAGAGGTGGGGCATGACACAATACGTTTTATTTAATATGATACAAAATGTATATTTGAGATGGGAAAATTCATAAGCATTATTTATAGATATTTAATTCTTGATATTTTATAAATAATTAATAAATTTATATATAATAGAAGTTACATTAAACTTGTAGAAAATTGAGTAATTTGAAGGTATATATACACTTGTAAACGAGAAACAAAGTAAAGATGTATCACATTTATAATATGACTATGATGGCACATAATGTACTTGAAAAGGTGGAAACCTAAAGATTCATATATGATATGATGTGGGACTCAGTGGGTGTTTCGACTGACTTATATTTTTTTACTTTTAAGCACTTTTTAAGTTTTAAAAGTGTTTGAGTAACATAAAAAGTATTTAAAAACACATTTTCAAAACGGAAAAAGTACCCCCTCTCCCCCCCCCCCTCGGAAAAAAAAAAAGAGCTCAAAAATAGGGGATCCCCAACTTATGATTTTTGACGTTTAACTTAAAAGCCACTTCAAAAAAATCAATCCAAACACTCTTAGAAGCAATATGGTACTTTAAATGGACAAAATAAAACATCTCAAAGAGCTATTTGTTGCACAACCATCACATGGATTGAAATGAAATTTTTTGGTATTGAGGTGCTATAGTTGTGTGTTCTACGATACTTGAAAAAAAAAGCTCACGTTTGATCATAATTTTTTTTTGAAAAATATTGAATTATTTTTTAAAAATGATATAAAGTCATAGTTAGTTTTATAAATGATTAAAAATATCAATAAGTTTTTATTAAGATTTTATAATGAATGTATTTAGTTAAAAAATAAATTTATACTGTAACATAATTAATAACCATAGACAATAAAATAATAATATGGAGAAAATCAGTATGTTAAACAATAATATGGACAGACTTCCTTAGTTCTTAACTGAACTTCTGCTTCTTCATTAAGAGTAATTTTGTACTCACCCTCATTTTTTGGAAGTACTAATTTCTAGTATCTGCTAAGTAACTAGTTTAGATGGGTTCAAGAATTTAATTGACAAAGAATTAAGTAGGAGGGTGTAGAACATAAACTCCTGCAAATATAAGATCCAGTAAGCCATTTCATCAAAATAATAATAATAATAGCAATAACAACAAAAATTCAGATCTAAAAATGTGGGCCCATTTTTTGTCTTCAGAAAGGTTATAAGAGAACTAGTTCCATATTTTTTAAAAAGTGACATTCAAGAACATCAAAATTTAACAACTTGTTTGATATCTAATATAATTGGTTGTAACAACTTGTTGTCGTTGTTATGGGTGGGTTATTGCGAAAGGAAATTAGGCCAAATTTTTTTCGAGAAGTTGGAAATTTGAACCTAGATCAGACTTGAACAAAATATGGATCATATAAGATGTTGGCAATTCGATAATGGATTGAGGGGAAATTTATAAGTTTGATCTTTTGAGTTGATAGGCAATAATACAATAATGAGTTTGTACAGCTTTTACAAAATTAAATTTGGGCAAGTAGATTTTTCGAAATTAATCCTGGTGCAAAGGGCCAAAGGGAGATTATTGAACTTCATGATTTGACGATTTGTTGTAAAAAGGGGGGTTCGCAATGCGAGTTACAAAATTTTTGTCTCTATTCGACCCGCCACAACAGGGTGGATCCTGCTGTGGAACGATAAGTGGTTGTCATGGTGGGACAGTCGCAAATTGTAAGTTTGAAAGTTCCCAAATCTGTTGTTATATCTCCCACTTTGTCCTTGAGAGACCCAAAGTAACCTATGACTTATTTTCTTCAGTTCTCCACCTGTTTCATTGATGAAGGTAAGTTAATCGTTCTTTTAACTTGTAAATTGATTCCTCGAAATTAGAATCTACGAGAATTCTTATAGAAAAATATTTATATCTGCAATTAATAATGGAAAAAAGTCCTAGTTGGGGTGGGGGGGGGAGGGGAGATGATCATAAAAGTGTTGGTGTATATACCACAAATATAGTAAATTGCAGTTGAAAGTAAAATGACAAAATGAATTTAAAAATACTCAGGATGAGACGCAAATATCTCACTTTCCTTAAGGAGATTTAATAAGCACACTGCAACATAATCCATACTGATTCAACGGTAATACTCTTGACTTGTCTTCTCTAAGATACAACAAACCAACAACTTTGTATGACTCAAACAACTCTGAATAAGTTGAAGAGTCCAAAGCTCCTCACAAAAATACCTTCTTTCAACATATTAAATACTCTCTTTTCTATAGTAAATATAGTTGAATATTCAGAATATTTTCTTTGTCTCAACTCTCTCTTTGACTATTCCACAGTACAATACTCTTCACACTTTACATATTTCATTTCTTTCTTGCATATGTTTCACAAAGGAAGAAATATTGTAAAGAAGTCTTCCTTATAATCAATGGGTACATTGAGAGGAAGTAATGTGGGTAAATAAATATGATAGCTGTTACATAAGTTATAAAACACTAATGATCATATGCATTACAAGACAATAATGATCATAAGAATTACAAAAATTAATGGTCATATAAGTTACAATAACCACTAACCATTTATAGCACAATTTGTACTCATTTACATACGCACATTATGATTTATTTTAATATAAAATGCATATACACTAACATTTTCCCATTCATTTTAATAGTAAAATAAGAAAGTTCATCAATTTAGTTGAAGGTAGATTATTATGCATAATAAAAGTGTGCTTTTAATTGAACCTCCACTTAGTAAAATATAACCTTTACTCCAGAGTCAGTAGTGATTTTAGACTTGAACTATTATTGTTCTAACAAAATAAACTAACATTGCTTACATACAACAATTAAGGTATTGACACAGATATTTTTAGTCAGCATATTATGATTTTGTGTTACTCGATCTTCATGAGTGTTTCTGAGAAGAAGCCCATTCTCATAGGAAGCGGCCTACTTTTGCACTCACACAGGTAAAATCTGTCAGGGGCGCTCCCATAATTTGACATCCCACTCATACAAGATACAAACTTTTATTAAAAATTCATAAACTCAATCTCCACAAAATATTATAGGATAAATATATTCACATCATAGGGATTGAATAAAAATTAATTTTAATGCATTTTCACAATATTAGAACCTGATTATAGAATCTCTAATTCCAAGGTTGAGTTTCCTCATGTATGACTCATAATTTTATGAGCTTCAGTTTCATCCCCCTCAATGTGTTTCATATCATTTTTCTTACTAAGACCTTAGTATATGAATCTGCAAGAATATTTAACACAATTAGCAAATGGTATACCACTAATTAATATGATCTCATAGTATTGTGTTTTCTCCTACGAGTCTAAATTTATTGTTATAAAAATAATTTTATACTCTATCAATAATATTGGTGCTATCGCAATTAATCAAAATTAGAATTAATTTCTCAAAATAAAATGTTTGATATAATAAAATCAAATCATTTTTTACTAGTTGAAGCTAAAATATTTTTTCTTCAACCTCAATGGTAGAGTTAGTAAATAATAATTTACTTTTCACATTTTCAACAAATTGCACCAAAGTTTTCTCATCTTGTTTGCTTGTACTTGCCAAGTAGTTTTACTTTTCTCTACTTGAATTGACCAAGTAGAAATATACTTTACTCATATATCTCTTCTCTTTCATCTGTTGAAGAGACCGACGTTGAAGCGGAATGGTGTTGAGAGTTCCTAATCTTGATATCTGCACTTTTTCAAATTGTAACAAAAATATGAATCTCCTTAAAATTGTTGGTGTAATATATACCACGAGTACAATAAATTATAGATGAAAATAAAATAGAAAAATAAATAAAAAGGATAGCCAAGCTGAGGCGTGAATATCTCAATTGCCTTAAGCAGATTCAAGCCCACTGAGGCAGAATATACACTACTCTTCGCTTATTCCATCTAGTATACAATAGCGCAACAACATTGTATGTCTCAAATAACTCTGGATTAGTTGAAGAATCTAAAACTCCATATAAAAAACCTTCTTTCAACATATGAATACTCTCTTCTACATGTAAATATAATTGAACACTTGAGATCACAAGTTCAAGTGTAACACCCCGCGAATTACTAAAATATCCCTAGAATGGAATCGCGCGCATAACGTATCTACCCAAGCTCAGATGGAAAATCTGAGAATGGATTTGCGATCAATATGAAAAATTAGGTTGGAAAATGGTCTCAACCCGATTTTAGAGTAACCGAGTCAGAAAATCATTTTTGCTAATTAAATCGGAGACTATGTTGATGTGCGCCGCAGATGTGATGCGCCAGGGACGCGCACTTACACTTATGTTTTTTTTTAATTTTCGACGGAAGGAGTAAAACTCGTTCGGAGGAAATTTTGGAAAAAATACACTGGTCCGTGCCTCTAGCGTGTCGCGAACCAATGTAATTTTAATGACGTTTTTTCTTTTAATTTCAGGAAGGGTATTTTTGGACATTCCCAACATACTCCTAGTCTTATAAATGAGTATTAATGTTATTTTCCTCAAAGTTAAGGGTTTCATAATCCAATTTTCTTAGCATTCAAGGTGAGGGTTCCGAGAGGAGAAGAGAAGAGGAATCTAATGTTTTGAGCTAGAGTTGAACTTCCCTGTGGAGAGTGGTGCTAATCTTCATCCCAGGTATGTAATGCTACCTAAAGCGTTGGATTATGTTCATCCACCGTCCCTTTGCTTACTTGAGTTAAATAATGAGTATGAATCATATATTTTAAATTTCCAAGGTTCTTGAGTCTTAAATTCGTGAACAAGATAGAGTTTCTTGAATACGTTTGAGTTAATTTATAAGTTTCTCCATTGTTACCTTGAATTATGAATGAATTTTGCATGCTTGGTACTCTAACCCTAAACCTTGTATTTTCCTTTCTTACGGATTAAATTGAAATTATAAACCCAACCTTCTAAACTGAACACTGTGAACATGATGAGTATGTTTTTGTTGCTTTATATATGCATGTAATGAGAATCTTTAATGTCTTATCTGCTGAGTATGGATAATATGATGTCACTTGACCGTAATTCGTAAGAGTCCTGCATAATATGAATTGAGTCTTGAATTGCGATGTTTGAGTTCCCATTTTGAGCTATACAGTTGATTGAGAAAGTTGTTGTTGAGTTGATTGAGATGAGTTTGTGTTGATGAGCAAATTTTCGTTTTGGAAGGAGTATTGAGCACCGAGTTGGGTGTGAATATGTCATGACCCAAGCCTAGGGCCTAGACTTGACACGGCGCATGGGGAACCTGAAGGGATCCCAAGCAAGCCTTTTAGCATATCATTACACATCCTTAGTTGCGAAAGCAATAAAACAAGCATCAAGAGATAATAAATTGGGATAACTGGGGCTAAGGGAACACTTTCATATCATAGACATCAAGAACAAGAGAGTCAGGGCTCATAGCAGAGATACATAACACGTCTAACAATACATCTACTACATAGATAAGAGCGGGGACCATGACAAATAACTAGGCTCGACCTCATAGTCAATACATAAGTAAATGAAAGATAGTCTTAGTATATAGCAAGAGATCATAAGGAACGTCCCCGAAATGGAGGACTCACTAACAAGCTTGAGAGACAATTGTACTAGCCACGTGGAGGGAAGGATGATCAAGCGATGCACCGGTTCCTACATGGTGACTTCATGTAGGAATAGAGTATTCATTAGTACGTTTGAATGTATTAAGTATGCGGGATGCAATGCAACAATAAATAGGAATTATTGGCAAAATGCATAATACTACTCAATAGATAACATAATAGTAAGATGGCATGTATGGATGTTGCTTAGAGTAAATCATACTTGTGTAGATCATAATACAAGTGTAAGGAGTGACCATACTTAGTGCAAATCCAAGGCCTACCACCTCCTTGGAGAGGCGCATGAGGTACAAACCCATTCATGAGGTTGATGGAGTACAAACCTTCCAACAAGGTTGATGGAGTACAAACTCCCCAACAAGGTTGACAGGTACAAATCCCTAACAAGGTTGCATGGGCCTGCCACCTCCCGAGCGAGGCGATCGAGGTACAAACCCCTCAACAAGGTTATTCAGGCCTACAACCTCCCGGATGAGGCTTGGTTATCCCCAACACTATAAAGATAATATCATATACATGCATTCATTTCATCATTATATAATCATCATACATAAACCTTCCTTTTACCATCATAAAGTCATTAAACTCATAATACATGTATTGGACCTTCAATTCCTCAAGAAACCACAATCGGACATTTTATCAAACACTTGTCGGGTGTGTAGTGCTAGTATAAAACAATGCAATTCAAGAGTGTTATCATGTTAGAAAATTCAATGTAAAATCATCAATAAATACTTATAACACCCTCAATAAATATACATCAAAATTCTTCATCAAATCTCACAATAGATCTTAGATTCATAGCCCAAAACATAGTAAAACAGTCACAATTTCATAAACCCAACATAGTGTGCAGTGAGTTTCTTAATAAATAAGACCCATGAGTAAATCAACTTTAGATCATGCAATGAAAGGTAAAAGAAGGCTTGGGCATCATGGATGAAAGAAACCCGTGAAAGAAACCCACATACCTTAACTTTGGAGATGAACTTGATGAAGATTGGAGATGGAAACTTGAAGCTTGGATGGGAATCTTGAGATCTGGATGAGTTTTGAGACTTAGGATTAGGAGTAAAATATTTGGCTAAGTGTTTGAATGAGTATTGGGGATTGTTTAGAATGATATGAGGGTGAGAAATGGCTAAGTATAGGTATTTTCATGTTTGGGAACACTTAGGCCCAAGACCCAAAAGTCTTCAATCGCACAAAAATTAACTGGGCAGAAAATACACAGGTTCGCTTCACGGACCTATCACGAAAACATGATTTCTTCATCTGCAAGCCCCAGTCGCGTCGCGCTAAGGGCACAAACCTCACTGGAATTTGAATTTTTTGAAAACCAAAATTGCTAATTGATTGCTCTTAAATCGGGGTTAGACCCATTTTCTACTCAATGTGAACCCTTGAAAAAGAATATAAAGTCGAATTTCCAATATCACACACAGATCTTGAGATATACGAAAATTACGATTTCGAGCACTTTCGAGGCACTTTTTCGAGCACTTTTTAGGATCGTTTCAGAAGAGTCACCCCAGAACTACGTAACTAGTGTAGGATGGTCGCACAGGATAATTTGGTGGCCCAAGTCCCCATAGAGGAACACTTTCTGAGGATCCGAGAGAGAGAGGTAGAGGTTGATGGGTCCTTTTCCGTGGCAAGTTAAGGTCGAACAAGGCAACGATGCTACATTTGTTGTACATCACCAAAAACTCATGGTGGTGGAGAGTTATGTCA
Organism: Solanum medicagineum; assembly: GCA_026153255.1. Taxonomy (NCBI): domain Eukaryota; kingdom Viridiplantae; phylum Streptophyta; class Magnoliopsida; order Solanales; family Solanaceae; genus Solanum; species Solanum medicagineum. Next base: position 1,901 of record JAPFFP010045225.1, on the reverse strand, counting down.
GTTAGAAAACTTCCAAGCAACACTTGAGTTGAACATATCATGATTTTCGAACTGATTTGCATTTAAACACTAAGTCTATTTCTAAAGCATGATTTCAAACTTAAAAACTTGCATGATTTTTTTGAGTTGTGTTATGAGATGAAGAGTTGAGCCTCAAGTCGAGTCTGTTAATTAGTTTGAGCTTTATCTGTTTACTTTTAGCCCATTTACATACTATACATTCCACGTACTGATGCCATTTGGCGCTGCATCATTTTATGATGCAGATTCAGCAGACGCACCGTTGAAGTTCAACATACCTTGTTCCACATAGTGGTGAGTCCTCCCCTGCATTCGGAGGATACCTTTTACTTTCTTCTTTACATTCGAGTTAGTTTTTTGATTTTGTGATAGCCATGACCTATCATAGTACCTCCTAGACTCTTAGAGTAGAGGCTTCATAGACTTAGAGTAGAGTATTGTTGAGTATTTCATATTCAAAACTTGAACTATTTTGAGAAGCTAGTTATGATAATTCTGTCTTTTCTTTAAATGTTATCATTGAGTATTCTTTTGTTGTTGAGTTAGATGTGATGATGAGGCCAAGTGGTTCGCTCGAGGACTAGCAATAGTCTTTGAGTGCCAGTTACGCCAAGGGTATCGTCCCAGGGCGTAACAAACTTGGTATCAGAGCACAGAGTTCAAGTGTCCTAGGGAGTCTATGAAGCCGTGTCTACTAGAGTCTTATTTATGGGTGTGTTGTACACCACACTTCATAAGCAGGAGTCTATAGGACATTAGGAAGTGTTACCCTTCTTCTATGTGCGATAGAGTTTAACTCTATGAAGACTTTGCTCTAATTCGTGCATTACACGTTTGCAGAATATGCCTCCAAAACGAACTGCTGCTCAGAGAGATGCCTCAGCTCCAACTGCTGATAATTCCTATGCAGAGGTCACTACTCAGATAGGGACAAGGAGACGGGATTGACCTGCCAGGATTGCTGAGGTCCCATAGACACCCCCTGCACAGCTGTAGCCAGCTCCCACTTCTGAGGTAGAATTCAGAGGAGCCATTACGATACTCACTCAGTTAGTCGCCTCGCAGAGCAATAGCCGAGGTCCCCAAGCCCCTAGTTCTAGCTCCCAAGAGCCCACAGCTGCTATTAGGCCTAGAGACTTCTTGAGAATGAACCCACCAATCTACACAGGGTTGAAGTTTGAGGAGGTCCCACAAAATTTTATTGCAAGATGTATAAGGTGTTGAGGGCTATGGTTGAGTTGCCTCCTACCAGCTTAAGTATGTGGCGAAAGTTTGGTACAACCAGCGGGAGGATAGTCGAGGTGAAGATGTTGAGCCTGCTGAGTGGGATGAATTTGAGAGTGCTTTCTTCAACCACTTCTTTCCCCAAGAGTTGAGGGAGGCGAAGATTGAAGAGTTAGTGAACTTGAAACAGGAGGGGATAATAATCTTGGAATTTAGCCTCAAGTTCATTAACATGTCCAGGTATGCTTTAGAGATGGTCGAGGACATGAGGGCAAGGATGAGAAAGTTTATGTCTAGGTTGGGCAAACATGCGAAGAGGGAATGCAAGGCAGCATTACTAATTCCGAGCATGGATATTTCCAGAGTCATGGTTTATGCCCAGCAAACTGAGGAGGATAAGATGAAAGACAAAGAAGAGCACTTGAGCAAGAAAGCCAACTCAACTGGGCACGAGTCTAAGCAACACAAGCAGGATAAGGGAGACAGGTCTTACTTTCAGAAAAGGCATTCAGGGTATGCACCATCATCAGCCAGTGCACCCACTCCAAATGTAAGGTATGATCAGAAATCGCAGGGGCAGTTGAACCTCAGAGAACGGGGTTCACAGGCTAGTGTGACCCTTGGCTCGAAAGGGAAACCACCCTATGGGAAGTATA
>JAPFFP010045224.1:0-11797 GCA_026153255.1 Solanum medicagineum | reverse complement strand
TGTCTTGGTTTTCATCCCATGCTGAGAAGAATATTGAAGGAGAAAGTCTAATACAAACAATGAATGATGATATGGAGGATATTACTTTGCTTGTCATAGTTGGATTGCCGGACACATTCTTTGTGTTTTGGTTTGCTGAGTATCTTTGCAATCTAGTTTTGAAAATGAGAGTTGGGTACTTGATTTAAAGTGAATGATGTATATGCCATTATTGTAACTACTATGTGTCTCTCATTGTCTGCTTAGATTGAGCCGTCGTTTGAGGACAAGCAACAATTCTAAGTTGAGGGTGTTGATGTGCTATCAAAATATAGCACATCTGATGCCCAAAACAAGGGATTTTGTGAGTTCTTAATACGACTTGTTATGTTTTTTTATGTGTTTTGTGTTGTTCTTGCAAAAACGTTAGGTTGACAAAATTATGAAGAAAAGTTGTAGATTTTGCTAAATCTTAGGACATACGAGCACGCCTATGAGTCGTATCCCAAGCTATGAGTCATAAGGTGCATCGTAGCAAGAATCGGAGATCAAAAATTCAGAAATCTGCTAAGTGGAGGTCAACCCTACGAGCCCATCCTACGAGTTGTAAGTTGCACTATGACTCGTATAGGTGGACTCGTAGCAAGAATCAGAGAGCCAAAATGTTGGATCAAAAATAAAAGGCCTAGGCTACAAGAGGAGCATACGAGTTGTAGCCCGAGCAACGACTCGTAACAGTGGGTAGTAATAGTCAAGTCCAAAATGCCAAGTGCTGACTACGAGACCCGTACTACGACTCGTAAGTCACCCTAAGAGTCGTACCTGTCCGACGTACCTGCTGCTAGCTGTCTTTTTTGTGTAATTTTTACAGTTAAATTTGTAAACACTATATATACTTTATGTGAGGGTTTATTTTTAGGCGAGACCCGACATTCACAACTACTTGTAAATATTCTAGGAGCATTTTTAGGGTTTAGAATAGATTTTTATCTTTCAATTTTGAAGACCCACTTTTGGGGAATTGAAAACCCGCATTGTACTCATTTAGCATTAAGCCAAGCTTGTGGTTTTCAACTTAAAGGTGTTCTTTCTTTTCACTGCTTTGGGTAACCTCTCAACTATGTCATTAATTTGCATTATTGTTGATTTTGCCTTAGCCATGAGTAGCTAACAACCTACAACTTGGGGTTGTGGAACCATGAGTAGTTGCCTTGAAATAACCTAGATTTTGTGCATTTCTTTGATTAGTGTTTTGCATGTATTGTTTATTTCCCTTCATTTTGATTGTTGTTTGGTGTTGGCCAACACCAAACCCTGCCTACTATCACAATCCCGACCAAGGTAGTCACGCAATAGGAAAAGGAAAGTAAATGACAGGATTCGATTGATGTATTCTTATCTAATCAACCAAACCTAACTAATGGTAGGTTGATTGGGACAATGGGTAACGGTTAGTTGGCACACCATGATTTTCGACCATGCTCCGTGGTAAAATTCGACCTTCACCTTCACAAAAGGGCCGGAAGAATTTAAGTTACCGTCTTGCTTGTGAATTCCCAATTGAATTTATGTTGTCTAGGGTAATTGAGTTAACGAATCATCGGGAGCACAATCCCCAAGTTGTCCCTAAATTTGAGTGTCTTCTTGCATAGTTTGTTTAGTTTTTATTTTATTCTTGAATTACAAAGAAAATCCCCATTTAGAGATTTTAGTAATCGATGCTCGAAATGATTGGTAGTGAATCTCTATAGCCAAGCCCGGTATTCCCTGTGTATTTGACCCTAACCTTTAGTTAGGTTAATTACTGATAATGACCGCTTTCTTATTGGACCATAAACATCAGATCAGGGTACAGGTGTAGTGTATGCCCAATATGCGAAGTCGAGGCATTCCTTTGACTCCGTTTGACCTAGAAATCTAGAAAATACTAAGAAGGATGGCACAAGATAATGCAAACAATGTGGCAAATGCATCTCAGAACCAAAATAAGAATGAGAATATAAACAATGATAGCCCACCCCCTCTTGAGGATATTGATCTACAACCACAAGACTTCAATGCCAAAGCTTATCAGTGGAACTAATACTGTCTTAACCCTTTGTCTATAGATGTTACTGGAGCCATTGTATTAATGCCACTACCGGATGACACAAAGTTCGTGGTTTCAGTTGGGTTGCTTCAAATGCTACAGAACCGTGGGTTGTTTGTGGGCCTACCATCATAGGATTCACATAGTCATCTATACAATATTATGTTTGTCTATAAGAGTGTAATCAGAGCACAAAATCTATCTATAGATGTTGTGGGACTTCGTGTCTTCCCATTATCTTTGACAGTTTATGGAACGCTAAGGCTATCCGAGCTCCCACAGAGTTCAATCAACAGTTGGGCTGAGTTGTAAAAGGCATTTTTGGAGAGGTACTTCTCGAGATCGAAGAAGCTCAAGTTGAAAGATCAAATACATAACTTTGAGAAACTTTCAAGTGACTCAATCAGTACTACATGGGGCAATTCACAAAGTGTTTGAGGAGTATACCTGACCAGAAAATTGTTGATGATGCCTTAGTGGAGATCTTCTACCATGCTCGATATAAGAATAGACAAGCATGTGCTGATACCATCATAGGGGCATTTTTAGATCAATTATTTGCAAGGATTGTTGAGAAGTTGGAAAAGGTGGTCAAGATGAATCGTGTGTGGCAAAGAGATAGGTCATCTACCAAAAACTCATGCGCTATCAGTATTGGTTCGAAGCAAGCTAAAATAAATGAGGAGATAATGCAAGAGCTTGTCCGGATTTGTATAGGTATGGATGTGGCAATGAAGCAAAATCAGGAAAGACTTAATGCAATTGTTCATTAGCCTCCGCGAGCACCTATGTACGAGGATCCCTATTATGGGAGGAGACTTGCTTCATTGCTGATCAAGTATAGGGTTTTTGGATCAATTCTCGAGGGTCCAATTAGGACTACTGGTGCCAAGGTCAAGGAAATCAAGGTCCAAAATATAACAGAGATAGCACATTCAGAGACAACAATAGAGGTTACTACAATAGGAATAGGGATCGAGACAAAGATGCAGATTGGGGTCGCAGAGATGGCTACAGAAATGGTTTTTATATGCCACTACACAATTGTGACATCGATGCTAGTAGTTCCAAAGTTGAGGATATATTTTACCATTCGTTGAAGAAGGCTGAGACACAGGATGTGACCTTGAGGGGGATGAAATCTGGTATCTCTAGTATAAATAAAAAAAATTGAGTCTCATTCTGTTGCTATCAAACAACTTAAGCAATAGTTTTGTCAAGTGTTAACTAAACTCAACTAGCATCAGAGAGGTATACTACCTAGCAACATAGTTCAGAACACAAAGAATGAGGGGCAGTGAATGGCAGTTACTACTCTTGGTGGAAACAGTACCATTGATCCTCCCATGCTGGTAAATGATAATGATGTTTGAGATAAGTTAGTTATGATCAAGTATGCTGATACCAAAGATAATAATGTCAAGGATGGGGTGAGTGATGTTGAAGAGGTGCCACAGTAGCTGAAGCCCATTCCTAGACCTCCTCTTCCCTTTACTTAAAGAATCAAAAAGAAGAAGGAGGAGGGCAAATTCAAGCACTTTCTCTCCATACTGAAACAACTCTCTATCAATATCTCTCTCATTGAGGCATTGGAGAAGATGCCAGGGTATGCAAGATTTATAAAGGACCTGGTTACAAAGAAGCGCACTTTGTGTCAAGAGCTCTCCCAAGAGCTTCAATATTATAGTGCAATCACAACAAGGTCCTTGGTGCAAAAGCGAGAAGATCCTGGTGCTTTCACCATAACTTACACTATTAGAGATGTGGAATTTGCATGGGCATTGTGTTATCTTGGTACCAGCATAAATCTAATGCCCCTTGCGGTCTTCAAGAAGCTAGGATTGGGAGCCCTACTCCAATGAGCATGTAGTTTTTAATGGCTAATCGTATGGTGAAAAAGCCTGTGGGGATACTTTACGACAAGCTCGTCAAAGTTGAGAAAGTAATATTCCCCATAGACTTTGTGATCCTAGATTATGAAGTTGACTTCAAAGTCCTAATTGTCTTGGGAAGGCCCTTCCTAGCAACTGGTCGAACACTAGTGGATATGGAAGCTGTCCAACTCAGGTTTAGACTGAATGATGAAGAAGTCATCTTCAGTATCTGTCAGTTAATGAAGAGGCCAGATGACCTGAAGAAGGATGTTTGGGCACTTAGTGAAGTCAGAGTAACTAAGTCATCCAAATCATGCCGCGACAATAAATCAGACGCTACTTGGGAGGGCGACCCAAGATATCTGATGTAATAGTTATAGTTGTGTTTTGTTTCTAGCTTTGGGACTTGTAGGCTGTTTAAGTTTTCACATTTTGGATGTAATTTTGGACATTGGATTGGTTGCATATAGGGCAACAGTGTGTTCTATGAAGAATGTGCAGGTACATGACTGAGCCAGCCATCCTTGGCTAAAAAAAGCATCAAGAAGTTCTTCTACGACTGGTTCTATAGGCCATATATAAATCTACGACTCGTACACTATCTTGTAGAATACTTCTAGGAAGCAACAAGTTTAGCACTCTGGTCCACAGGCCAACTTTATGGCTCGTAGAGAAAACTAGGGGCCGTGAATGGGGCTCATGGACCTTAGGTAAGTTTTCTATTTATTGGCTAACTGTGAAGATTTCTACCACATACTGTACAAGTCGTACCCAATTTTATGACTCGTAGACTAGTCCGTGAAACCTAGTCCCCAAAACTAGGGTTTGGGCATTCTATGAGACAATGATTTACGGGTCGTAAAATCCTCTACGGCCCGTAATCGGGGTTTCATAGAGTTTGGGCCCATTAGTTTTGGACTGACCTAGTCAACATATAAATAGAGGGGTCAAAATATTTTGACTCCATTCTTCCCCAAATGTCAACTCGGACCTAGGGCCTAGACGTGACTCGACGAATGGGGAACCCGAAGGGACCCCAAACTTGCCTCTTAGCATATCATTACACATCCTTGGTCGCGGAAGCATGTAAACAACCACAAGAGAACATAAAATAAGGACAAAGGGACTAAGGGAGTCTTTCATAGCTTAAGAACATACAAGAGTCGAGAGAGTCAAAGCTCAAAACATCATTACATAACTTGTCCAGCAACACCTCTAGAGTTAGAGTTTAGCGGGGGCCAAGTAACTTTCTGGGCTCAGCCTCATAGTCAAAAGCATACATCTAAGGAAATAAAGTCTTTTCGTAACATAAGATTAAAGACATCATCCCCGGAGTTGGGGACTTACCAAATTTTGCTTTAAAGAAATCCCTTGCCACGTGGAGGAGGAGGATGATCAAGTGGAGCTTCGGTTCCTACATGGTAACATCATGTAGGCATAGAGTATGTGTTAGTATATTTGAATGTACTAAGTATGTAGGATGCAATGCAACAAGAGATAGACAACATAATCGAAATGCATAATTAGGAAATGGATTAGCATATAACAATATGACATGCATGAATGATGCTTGAAGTAAACATGCTTATATAGAACATATTACATGTGTAGTAAGAGACCATCATTATAGAATCCAAGGCCTACCACCTCCTTGGAAAGGCGATTGAGGAATCATCCCCTCAATCAGCTGATGGTTGTCATACCCTCCCATCCATGGTGATTGAGGTATCAACCCCTCAATTGTTGATGGTTGTCACACCCTCCCATCCATGATGATTAAGGTATCAATCCCTCAATTGGTTGATAGGAAACTTGCAACACTAAAGGTACTTTTCATGAAACCAACACATATGTACCTTCCTTTCATCATCATAAGGTCATTCAAATCATAGTTCATGCAATGGATCATCAGTAGCTCAAGAATTCAAAACCAGACATTTTGTCAAACACTTGGCGGGCATATAATGCTAGTGTAAAATCATGCAATTCAATAGTGAAACTATACGAGAAAAATCAATGTAAATCGACCCACCAACACTTGGTAATACCCTCATACAAGTTACATCAACATCCTTCCTCAAATCATGATGGATCTTAGTTTCATAGCTCAAAACATGCTTAAACAATCACATTTTATGAAACCCAACATGGTTTATAATCAACTTTCATAATAAGTAATACCCATAGGTAAATCAACGTAGAAAACATACATTTTATGTAAACATGAAGCTTAGGTACCATGGGTGAAAGGATCCAATGGTTAAAACCCACACACCTTAGATCTTGAATTTCTTAAAATTGGGTTGAGAAAGGCTTGAAGCTTGGAATGGGGTTTTCAAATCCAAAACTTGTTCTAGAGTTTCCTTGAATTTGTATTGGGGTTTTGGTAGAGTATCTTGAGAGAATTTGAGAGTGTATTCAAATGGAGAGGAGTGAATTTGATAGTTAAGAATGGGGTTTAGGTCTTTAGGAAGGGTTAAGATAGCATAGGAAGCCCCAAAAAGTCATTAGAATAAATTAAATTTATGAAAGCATCATTAATGAAATGGAGAGAAGGATTGATAAAGCGTCACCTCACTTGAGGTTTCAGGGGTCGTGTGGCACTCCACGGTTCGTGTGGAGTGTCCGTGAACCAACACTTAGATAATATCTAGAAACTGGAAACTTGGCCATCACTTGGAACTTTTGAATAAGTGTCACCTCAGGACTGGTTCACGGGCCATGTGAAGTCACACGGTCCATTTACTAGTCCGTCAAATCATACTTAGAAAATTTTGCAAAAGTTACGAGATGGTAATTTTACACTTAGAAAAAGCTCCGGAAGCCTCACGGAGGGCATCACGGCCTGTGCCACACCACATGGTTCGTGTGGCCTATCGTGACAAATGCCTTGGCCACAAAATGGCAATTTCAGGCCCCAATTCAGTCACACAGCCCTTGTGGCTGCCCATGTGGCTGCCTATGTGGCATCATTACACGGGAGGGTTCTATGGAAACGGGCATAACTCCTTCATCCGAACTCGGAATAAGGTGAAACCAAGTGCGTTGGAAAGATAACTCATAGAGTTTTCATTAGGTATGTTATGGGTCATCCATTTATTTGTGTGCTAAAGGTTATGCTGGTTCAAATTTGACCCTTGCACAAACCAACACCCAAAACTCAATTTATATTGAAGTCTTGAACTCGTCAAGGTACTAGAAGTCTCCCACGACCCTAATGCACTCCCTACCTAAGAAAATGAGGCTTGAAACTTCAGTACATAAGAGCATAGAGTTACGAGGTGTAACAGCAAAATTATAAATTAAACCTGGCAATCCCTACCCCTGTCCCTCTGACCACCAACGACCGGCCACCCGCCTTTTCTCGTGCAACTTTTTGGCAGTCATTCAGCAACCCTAGGGTTCCACCTCTTTGATTCCTCCTTCATTTGACACCTTCGTCATTCAATTTGGTAAGTTCTTGGACCTAAACACCTTTTTTAATTACAAAAATTTGTGTGATTAAATTGAAACTTATTGATTGGTGTGGTAATCCAATGAATGAACCCGGGTATGTCATTGTTGTGCTTAAAATTGAATTATGAACGATAGGTGCCAATGTTTGAATATATGTAAAAACTAGAAAATTGTGTGTATGGCCTTGTATTTATGTTTGAATGATGTATTTGAAAGCCATGTGGTCACATATCGTTTGAATTGAATTGACTATGTGCATAAAAGTTGGATGTGTGATGACATCTGTGTGTAATCCGATTCTAATTCATTCAAATAGGATCATTTGGCTAGGAAAACGTTCAAAATGATATCTGATGGGGTTGATAAAAAGATTTGCATGTGGGGTGTTAGGTGTTTGATTAAAGTCATGTGGGGGTATATGTGTATTGCTTCGATGCTAAACTTTTTGTTAAAAATGTCGTATGGGGTCCGTGTTGATAGGCTTAGATTACTAGTTTTTTCAATTGATGAGGGTCTTTTATGCACCTGTGGAAACTTCCACAAGTCGTAGTTGCCCCTTGTATGAAAATCCAGAAACTTAAAGTTTTTGAGAACCTATCAATCTTCTACGATTTATAAACAGGTCCCGTAGATCCTTATCTATAAAATTTTGAATACTGGAACACTTCTACGCCTCCATCTATGATTCATAGATCCTTTTATAATTCGTACCTTGTGTCATAGAGAAAATTCCAGCAAGCAAAATTTTTGAAAACTCCGGCTCGTAGTTTTTACTATGACCCGTAGAAGTCCCTTCGTAGTCCCTTCTATGACTAAGTCTGATGTGGTTTTATTTTTCACTTTTCGACTTATGGGGCTACTCATGTTTGCCAAAATGTCTATGTTTCTGGTACTATGGCCCATAAGCTAAGACGTAATGAGATCCAAGCCATGCAGAGGGGGCTTAGAGATGAGACATCGGGTGAGTAAGATGCCTCTTATATTAGTGGAGCACTTGAGAATCTCAATGTCCGAAATGACCCAGATGCTGATAAACCATAGACACAGGCTGCCACCAGACTTGGACAGTCCTAGACCTAGGCTATTATTTTTTGCACTCCCCAGTCGAATGAGAGAGGCAACAACAATAGTAGCTTCATTTAGATGACTCCATCTGGAGAGGAGTTAGAGTTAGAGTCAGAGTTTGGATCTTGCGATGTGTCAAAGATAGAGTCAGGTGCCGCACAATCTCAGGAATCACCATCACCACCAGATGCTCTATCCAGCTGATGGTGCATAGAGGGCATACAAGACATCTACATAGAGGGTATGCAAAGGAATGAGCGGAGTAAACCAACCCACTTTATGTTTTAGGAGACCTAGATCATCACCTCCGGACTAGATAGTGTCCCCAGTCTCCAGAACAATATCAATAGATATGGGCTCCAGTGGTTTGCCAAAGCACCAAGGAAGTACACTCTGACCATGGTTCAGGAGTTCTACGCATCCTATGTTGCCACATTACTCAACACTCTTCCCAAGGGAAGAAGCCCCTCATTCAGTCCAAGCTGACACACACTAGAGTGAGGAGTCGGCAGGTAGATATTTTAGAGACTACTATCTATTGTATGCTATTTGGACCTGAGTTCCCAGCCCCCAGATCCATAGTAGAGTATGACCACAAATTGGGGTAAACTAGGGACAAGGCTTCGATGAGAGACCAGAGCTGTAGAGCCGGCTTAATGAGATGGGTGGCAGCGCAGATTGCTGAGCAAGACTCGAACCCTGCATGGGAAGCCACTTCTTTTAAGGTCATTTTGAAGGCCTCTTTTAGCTTTCCCGCCAAATTTTTATGGGCCATTGTGAGGTCACGGATTCGGCTAACGCTTACAAATAATACATTGATGCCAAATTATGCCATTCTAGTCGCCAATATCTTGGATGGCTATGAGATCGATTTGGCCAGCCTCATCGCAGAGCAGATCCATGAGGCGGCCTTGAAAAGGTCTACCTCCACCCCTTTCCTTGCTTGATCTATAGACTTTTTCCTAGAGTCGGGGGTAGAGAGTCTACATCACCTGGACTAATTGACTGAGGCCTAGCACACTCTAGATGCCAGCACGATCAAGGTTGAGGATAATTCGATGACACTTTAGCAAATACCACACCAGCCAACTTAGATTACCAAGATGTTGACTGCCCCACAAGCCATCCAAACATAGACAACACCCGCTGGCATGGTTTATGCGTCAGCGGTGTCCATTCAGGCCATAGCGCAGTGACTGGCCTACACTGAGTCCCAGTTGACTCAGATACTTTAGCAGATCAGGCCTTGGGTATGCTAGGCTATTACAGAGTCCAAGGGACGTATGCAGGCATTCTTGGTCACTACTATTCAAGACCGACTTAGAATCGTGGATACCAATGTTGATGCTTTTTAGTTGCGAGTCCAGTAGAACCTGAGCATAGCACAACCAATAGATATGACAGGCCTACAACTAGCAGGTCCAGCAGATCTTGGCGGATATGATAGTAGCTTTAGTAGCGCTGGTGGCATTCCCACATACTGCACCCCCGGTGCTAGTGGTAGACTTGTTTACTCCTGAGAAGCCTTCATATCCTTCTCACGGGAAGAGGCCCTACCTTGATGATGATCCACATGTAGTGAGGTTGCATGCGATGCTGAGATTGGAGTAGGAGCTACCGTTTGCCGTGATGCAATTGAGGCAGGATGAAGAGTTGAGGCAGGCTCGAGAGCTTGAGAGAGTGAGGAGTGCTGGCCCCTCCGGACATGCTTCTACCACTGAGGTGGCCACTAGGTAGGTTGAGGGTGGCCAGACTCAGAAAGTACATAGGGGCCCAAGTATTTTCTTTCTGACCCATGTGCTTTATTTTGCATTTTGGTGTACATTGAGGACAATTCACCTCTTTTTCGATGGGGTGTGGCTAGTTAAAGGACTCAGTAAAGATTGAGTAGCATTATCCTGTAACTATCGCAAATTTTGAATCCTAGGGGTTTTTTTGCCTGTGTTCTTTTTTCCCACGTATATTTAATTTCTGTTGAAATGACTTGTTTACGATGTGTAAGTAGTATTGATAGCATGTAGTACTAATATCTATGACTTATGTGTGTTTTTGTGCTTTTCTGTGAAAAATGATACCCACCAAAATTTTGTTTGTTAGTCTTGATAGCAACCATGCATGCTTGACTGTATTGACAGTGCTTGTTCTAATAAGTGAGGATAAATTTAAGATAAAAAGTATGATATAATAGTCTTTGTTGATAGTATAATCAGTGTCATGTGAGTGTGAGCTTATTTTACTAAATTCATATACTGTTTTACAATTCAGAACTTGCCTTGTTACTCTGACTTACGCTGCAGGTTAGTTGGTTAGGAAAGGATCTTAGGTCATTGTTCAGAATAGTCTACTTAGCCAAAATGACCAACCAAATGTGTGAAATATCCCTTGATCCTAATGTTTGAGCCTTACATGTACCTTTTGTTTGTAAAAACGTAAGTTACCTAGACTTATTAGATGTAAATCCTATAATTTCCCTTGGTCCTTCCTTCAACATTGTGCACCTTGATGGAGGCAAAAAGACTAAGTTGAGGGTGGCTACCAAAGGTAGCCTCAGTTCGCAGGTTAGATATTGTGCACCTCAACTCTAGCCAAAGCCTAAGTTGAGGGTGACTGGTGTAGCGTGAACATGAAATGAGGAGGAAAAACTAGTGATACAAGGAAAAGGAGAAAACTATGCGCTTGGTGAAAGAAAAATGAGTGATGTTTGATATGCTGTCAAAATACAACACATTTGGTATATGAAACAAGGGATTTTGTGAGTTCTTGAAGCGCATTTTTTTGTGTTTTGATGTGTTTTTCTGTTAATTTTGCAGAAAAGTTAGGTTGACATGATTTTGAAAAAATGTTTGCAGATTTTGCTGAAGCATAAGCCATATGAGCCCATCTACGTGTCGTAGGTTATGTCGTAGCAAGAACTAGAGACCAAAAATCAAAAATCTGCCAAGTGAAGATCACCCCTATGATCCTAGCCTACGAGTCGTAAGACACACTATGACTCGTATAGGTGGAGTCGTAGCAAGAATCAGAGAGCCAAAATTTTGGACCTAAAAATTGAAGACCAAGCCTACAAGACAAACATACGAGTCGTAGCCCAAGCAACGACTCATACCTATGGGTCGTACTAGTTCAGTCCAAGATACCAAGAACCTAATACGAGACCTCGACTACGACTCGTATGTCATCCTACGAGTCGTAACTGTGAGACTTATTAGCTGCCAGCTGTATTTTCTGTGTAAATTCTAAGGTTATTTTGTAAATACTATATATAGCTTAAGTTAGGTTTTTGAGAAGAGTTGGACCAGTAGACATTTGAGAATTACATTTTGAAGCTTTTCTT
>JAPFFP010045223.1:0-11798 GCA_026153255.1 Solanum medicagineum | reverse complement strand
TGGGTGAACCACGTTAAATTTTCTGGTGTCCATTTTGCTTTATTTATTCCTCCTAAATTTTATTTCCCGCTCCGCTGTGTGGGACCCAACAAGTAGAACTTTGTGCGAGCAGTAGACTGGCTGGTTGTCGAAGGCACTAACACTACTTCTGCAATCTCTTCCTTATCTGGGCTTTCTAACCCACGAGATATGACATGTATCAAATAGGTGGTACAAGTTTCTTCAGAGGATTAATTTGAGTTATTATAAAAGTTAAATTGTATTATTAGATCAATTCAATAATTTAAAATATAATTTTAATATTAAAAATTTTCTACAAAAATGTCATAAATATTTTTGATATTGTCCAAAATTAATTCAAAGCAATTCCCTACCTTATCATCGTACCATTTTACTCCTATCTCCCGGTCTCGTGAATTTACTTTTCCTTTTCTTACTTATCCTATACTTAGTTGAAGAAAAGTATATTTAGTTGAAATGTAGACCCCTCCTTATTAGTGTTATTCTAAAAGATGCATGAATTTTCGATTTCTTTTTTCTTAGGAAAAAGGTAGGCGGGCGACGGAGATTTTATCACACTCCTTCGAACCACTAGAAAAAAAAATATCAAGTTAGTGATGGAATAGTTGATAATCTCCACCTAATTCATCGTTAAAAAACTCTTAACTAATTCAATTTTCTCATAATCCATCATTAATATGTAACTAAATTTAATTAGCATGAAATTATTATTGTCTAGCTACTAGAATTTTATCCGTCATTAATTTTTTGGTTTCTAGCTAGTAGTAGACATATACAAAGAAAATTCAGGTTTACCACGTTATACATTTGAAATGGTGAACTTTCTTTATTGAATCTCGAAGACTAAATACTTCCTTTCAACGGCAAATCTATCATATTTGTATTCTATATTTATCGACATTCTTCTCAATTTTATTCATTATTTTCTTCTTCTTTTTTTTATGGGCTAACTTTTTTTTTTTTCTTGCAACAATGGAATTGTTTTCACGTGGCAATTCATGAGGAATTTCTTTTAAAGAAGAGTTTGTATTATACACATGTCATCACATATTATTTGAGATGTGTTTCTCAAATTATTAGTGACAATTTAGATTTGTTTGTCATGGTCTCAATATTTTAAGTATATATATTAAAAAAAAAGATAGTTTAGATATTTCTCAAACTAATAAATAATATTTTAGATATAATATTTATTACACATCTAATAATTTAGATATAAAATTAATTTAAATATATTTTTGATACTTAATTTTTTAAAATATAATAAAATTAGCTTGGAAATCCACCAACACGATACGGTGCAAGTTGGTTCACCTGTCAAAAGGGAGCCAACTAATTCTAAGATTGTACGGGCCAATTTTAAATTTTGAATTTGTGTCTCTTTTTTCTCTTTCTTTTCATTTTTAAAGGAGAACCAACTATTTTTGATACTTAATTTTTTAAAATATAATAAAATTAGCTTGGAAATCCACCAACACGATACGGTGCAGGTTGGTTCACCTGTCAAAAGGGAGCCAACTAATTCTAAGATTGTACGGGCCGATTTTAAATTTTGAATTCGTGTCTCTTTCTTCTCTTTCTTTTCATTTTTAAAGGAGAACCAACTAATTTTTTTTCCACATTATAGATCAAAATTTAGTGGTCATAAATTTCAAATTTTAAGTTTATCTCTTTTCCTTTTCCTTTTATCTTATTATATATGTCCTTGGAAATAATGATGAAATGGTTAATTTAAACAGAAATACACATGCATGCACGTTGATCTCCTTGAAGTTGTCAAGAAAATTAATTCGTCTTTCTCTAGATAGTCATGTTCTAAACTTTTTTAGATATTCAATGGGTCGACTAGACAACTATATTTCTTATGAATTGAATCTTTCTAAGAGGGTTGTATATGAATCTGATTGGCTTGAATTTCTTAATTATCAAATTAGACTACTTATGTCGAGTTCTTTTTTAAATATATAATCGAATCAAACTAATAAAATTCAAAAAAAAAAAAAAAGAAATTGTGTGTAGAGGTGGGGGGTGGGGGTGGGGTTCCAACTTTCTCAGATTTATGGGTTTTTTTTGAAAATTTTTTTCGAGTTTTTCATGTTCAAAAGTTTACTCAAATTTTGTGATAAAGTGTTCATAAAAATATATAATTAACTTGTAATTCAAATATTTCTTTACCAAAATATAAATATCAAGGGCATTTCTTAAAAAAAAAAAAAAACACAAAATATGATATGAGTGAAGCTACTAAAATATTCAATAAACAACAATAGTGAGATAACATAAAAGATTGCAAATAAATAACTCATAATGACGATAATCATAATTTTAAAGTACTAAATCATTCTAAAATAAGTATAATAAGTACTTATTGATTACATGAGTAAAAATTTAAAAACAATTAAAATTAGGTTATCTATTTTTGTTATCCAAACCTATGTAAAAATAAAGAACAAATATTTATTATCATTTTCATTCTTAGTAATGGATTAATTTTTTTTTTTTTGTTAGTATTAGTATTGATTTGATTTTTTATTTGAATTTTATTAGAGCTACTAATTATATGGAAGACTTTTCTAAATATATCATATTAGAAAATATTTACCATTTATACCTATATAATTTTAATACATGTATAATTCATTTTAATACATGATTAAGAATTTTTATTAAAACAAGGATAATAAATTTTACGGTACTTATAATACACCTATATTGCATGCAAAATTATTTTTACACATAGTGTAATACATCTATTGCATGCATTGTTTATTTTTAACACATAATACAGTTTTATCTTTTACCAAAATAAGTATAATACATCTAACAAATATGCAATTCACTTTTAATACATAATACAGTTGTTATAAATGGTAAAAATATGATATAACTAGGTAATAAATAAATAAATAAATAAATTTTAAAATAGTAAATATTTTATAAAAGGAATTCAAAAAAGTAAGTATCCTTACAATATTTGCAGACTATAGTCTTAATTAGATCATTCAAAATTCTAAGTCAGACTTAATTAATATGTGAAAAGATAAAAACTACGATAAATTTAAGAATATTATGTTAGATTGGTTTGGTCTCGGGTTGACTCTTTAAAGTTAAAACCAATCAACTCAAAATATAGTCAGATTTTCTTTTCAATAGTACCAAACTAAGTCAAATAAAATTACTAGTCAAATTTTTATTCTCGATTTACAGTTTGGTGTAATTTTTTATTCGATTTTGTTCATCCCTACTTGAAAGTATGTCATTTTTATTTAAAGAATCTTATCAGGTCCCTCAAATCTTATTTTCTAGGTATAATTATCTTTTTGACTTCATTTTATAAATATTTACTACTTATAAATATATTCTTTTTACTTATTACCAAGATATAGTATATTTAGAAAATATTTATCATTTATATTAACTATATTATGTATTAAAAGTGAATTATACATGTATTATAATTGTATTAAAAGATATTATACTTATTTTGGTAAAAAGAAATTATACTATATATTAAAAATGGACTATGCATGTAATATAAATAGATTACACTATGTAGAAAACTAATTTTGCATGCAATAATATTTTATAAGTGGCTTAAAATGTAGTAGATTTATTTTGATAAAATATCTTTATTATGTACTAGAGGTGAATCATGCATGCAATATAAATGTATAAAAAGTGTATAGCTATTTTACATAGCGTACATTTCATATAATGATGCCATTTGACACTATATCATTTCATGATGCAGATATAAGTGTTAGAGATCATTAACATGCGCTCCTTGAAGATCCGATCCAATATTGATAATGGTGAGACCTCCTTGCTTCTGGAGGTATCCTATTTATTTCATTTACTATTTCTAGAGAAGTTCTTTTGAGGTAGCCATGAACCTGTAATTGTCATCATCATCAGATGTTTAGAGATAAAGACTTCATAGACAATGATGTATTAGGATTGATGTTTCTATATCTAAGACTTGTTTCTTTCAGAAATACTTCTTAAGAATTTAAGACATTGAGTTCATTAGATTTCTAGTTCAAAACTAGCATTCATTTAGTTATTGATTGTTTAGCCCACTAGAATGTTTCCTTATACTTAAACTGATGTCTTTTGTTGTTTCATTGAACGAGTGATTTGGCCAAGTCGTTCACTTGTGGATCAACAATGTCGTTTGATTGTCCACCCATGCCTATAGTACCCTTTTGAGGCATGAAAAACATGGTATCAGAGTCCAAGGTTCAAAAGTTCTAGAATGTTTGTGAAGCTGCGTCTAGTAAAGTCCTTCTTATCATTATGAAGCATGCCACATCTATAATAGAGATGCTATAGGATATTAGAAATTGTTTTACTTCATATTTTGTAATTCATGTAATAGGGTCTAACTCCACAAAGGTACATTTCTAACTCGTGTGCTACACGTTTGCAGACCATGCCTTCAAAATGCACCGTTGATGTGCTGTCAAAATACAGCACTTTTGAAGCGTAAATTTAGGATTTTTTGTGTTTCCAATATGATATTTGTGGTTTTTATGTGTTTTTGTGATTAATTTCGCATAAAAGTATGTTGACATACTTTGGGGCTAAATTGCAACAGATTTCTGATTTTTGATGGTTTACGAGACCATCTACGAGTTGGAGAGTGAGTTTCGTGAAGATATTCAGTGAAAGATGAGATCTGAAGTTCAGCAATACGAGACCTCTATATGAGTCGTAGAGCATTCTACGGGTCGTATAGATAGATTTCGTGAAAATTTCTAGTGAAGGACCAGTTGAAGCAGTTGAAGTCTACGAGAGGTCAATAAGATTCATAATAAGTTTACGAGTCGTGAAAATATTTCCTGGAAGTGAAGTCCAAGATCTCAAAAGTTGATCATGAGACCCCGATTACGACTCGTAGAAGATAGTACGAGTCGTAAATAGGTTTCGTAGAAAGTCTCCGATCAGTTTTTCTATTTCTTTAGCACTTAATCATAATTACTACAAATAGTACTTTTTAGGTTAATTTTCAAGACAATACAGTAGGGAACGTCATTAGAGAGTATTTTTAGGGTTTGTACTAGGAGACCTTAATAATTAGAGGAGAATAAACTTGTGAATTAATTTGACATTACATCTTGTGATTCTCAATCAATATTGGATTTGTTGGATTCTCAATTCAATGAGTAAGTATTTAATTATATTTTCTCAATTCATAATTCCTTTATCTACCCATCGAATGTGTAGCTACATCCACAACTATGGTTGTGAGAACCATGAAGATCTAACAAAGTAGACTCGGATATTTTGATATTTTTTGACTGAGTATTTGCATGTATTAATTATTTCTCTTTGTTTTGCATATTTTGTAGTGGTGGCCAACATTAGAACTTGCCTAGTGTTACCTTCCCGATCCAAGTGATAGTGAATAGGAAAAGAGATTGATTAATATGATTCGATGATGTGTTATCATCTAATCAACCGAACTAGACCAAGGGGAGGTTGACTTGGACTATAGGTAATGGTTAGTATTGCACACTATGGAGATAGGCCAAGTTACATGGTGAAATTCACGTCTTACATGGACCAAAGGGTTTGGTGAACTTAAATTACCGTCTTGCATTCTATACACTTGATATGATTTGGTTTATCCAGAGATAGTAAGTTGGGAAATCATGGGGAACACAATAGTCTAGTTGTTCTCCATTATTGATTGTCTCTTGTGATAGTTAGATTAATTTATTTTCTTGTTGAACATTGCAACCCACTCCCCCTTTTGGAGAATTGAGTTGGTTAATTACTTATTTCTTTTTGATGAATTTTCTTTAAGTATACATATTCCCTTGGGTTCGACTCTAACCTTGGTCAGGTTTTGTATCTTGACAGCGACCGCTTTATCCTCTAAAATGAGGTGTAACTTGGTCAACATCAAATATTTTTGCACCGTTGCCGTGGAATACAGC
The DNA here is from genome assembly GCA_026153255.1 of Solanum medicagineum. Classification (NCBI taxonomy): domain Eukaryota; kingdom Viridiplantae; phylum Streptophyta; class Magnoliopsida; order Solanales; family Solanaceae; genus Solanum; species Solanum medicagineum. The sequence goes on along the minus strand of JAPFFP010045223.1, from coordinate 5,835 downwards.
TAGACTTAAGTTGATTCATAAAGTAATTTGAGTGTTAATCCTTCGTTCCCTCTATTTTACTTTTATTTTTGTTTCTTTATAGGTTATACTAGTAGTGTATGCCCAACACTTGGAGTCAAGGCAATGCCTTAACTCCACTTGATCCAGTAAAGAATTACTCGAAGATCGGCTTAAGAGAATGTCAACAGCGCGGCCAATGCAACTTTGAACCGAAATGGTGGGGATGAGAATCCACCTCCTTTGGAGAACATTCCACAACCTCGAGAGTTTGACATCAATGCTTACAAATGGAATTAGTATAGGTTAAACCCAATGGTTATGGATGTGGCCGGGGCTATTGTGTTGCCATCACTACCGGCTGACACAAAGTTCATAGTTTCTAGTGGGTTACTTCAGATGCTGCAAAACCGTGGCCTATTTGCGAGCTTACCATCAGAGGATCCACATAGCCACTTGCACAATGTGATATTTATTTGTAAGAGTGCGATTGGGACACATAATCTGTCTATGGATACTGTGGGACTTCGTGTCTTCCCATTATCTCTCACTGGCAATGCTTCACTATTACTATTTGAGCTTCTACATTGCTCAATCACTAAATGGGTAGAATTGCAAAGGACTTTCTTTGCAAGGTACTTCATTAAACCAAACAGGCTCAAGGTTGAGGACCAGATCAATCACTTCAAGCAATTCCCTAGTGACTCAATCCTTAATACGTGGGAGCGATTTGATAGATGCTTGAGAAACGCACCAGACCATGAGATTCCTAGGAATGTCCTGGTGGAAAACTTCTATCGAGCTCTAGATGCTAATAGTCAAGCATGTATTGATGCCCTCTTAGGAGGTTTGTTTGTAAAGCAAACATTCGCAGAAGTTCTTGAGCTCATGAACATGGTAGTTAAATCAAACCATGTTTGGAAGTCCAGGAATAGACACCTAGCAGATTGTGCAAGCACTGTTGACATGAGTTTTGACCATGCTAAAATAAATGCAGATATCCTTAGTATGTTTGATCAGAATAGAGTTGACCTGGAGATGCCAATGCAACAGGTGCATTGCAAGGATGACCAGATGAATAGTTGTTATGTACCCTCGCATGATCATGGTATGGGAGATAGGAACTCCAGGATTGAGGGAATGTTTGACCAGTTGTTAAGAAGGACGGATGTTCAAGAGGAGACATTGAAAGAGATCAAGCTTGACATTACCAAGATAAACTTTAGAGTGGACCAACAATTTTTGGAAATTCAGCAGTTCACTAGCCAATTTGGACTTGTGTCAGCACAACTAGATCAGATTCAAAGAGGCATGATGACAAGCACCAAGAAAGAGGCAAAACTGGGTGATAATGATGCACCAGAGCTGGAGGAAGTCTATTTACTCAAGCTAACTAAGTCATGCCATGATAATAAATCAGGACCTACTTGGGAGGTTACCCAAGGTTTTGATGTTATTGCATAGTTATAGGTTCATTTTTTAGCTTTTGGATTCATAGTTAGTTGTTTTGTTGTGTTTTGATTGCTATTTTTGACAATGCGTTGGTTGCATTTTGGGTAATTGTGTATTTCATGAAGAGGATGCAGGTATAGGACTAAGTCAGCAAATTGAGTGAGAAAAGCATCAAGTTTAGTTTTTACGACTCAGCTTACGAGTCATATTGCACTTTACGACTCGTAACCCCATCTCATAGAGATTTCAAGTGAGCAGGATAATTGTGCACTCCAACCCATAAGCCAACTTTATGACTCGTAGTTCAATGTACAAGTCATGAATGGGGTTCGTGGAACTCAGGTAATATTCTGAATTTTGCTAAGTATTGAGAGGTCTACGAGACTAGGACTTACGAGTCATAGATCTATCTACGACTTGTAATTGGGGTTTCATAGGCCCAAGCCTAGTAATTTTAACTGTTGACTCAATAAAGCATAAAGGGAGGGGTCAAAATTTAACCCCTATTTGGCCTAATTGACTAAAATTCCCCAATTTCTTCCTTTCCTCCTATCTTCCGATCAAACTTTGGCCATAATTGACCATTTTCCGATGAGATTTTCAAATTACTTTATCTTTCATCTTCTCTCTTTTATCCAAGTCAATATCTACTTGTGGTAAGTTTTTGGTTTAATTTTAATCATTCCTTATTCTTCATTGATTAAATTGAGGATCATGATTTGATTTGTTGGTTAACCATGAGACTCTTGTTAAATTTCAATTGTATGTGAAATAGGATTGCCATAGATTGAATTGAATATTTGAATCTGAATATTGGGAATATTTTGACTTTGTAATTGCTTATTGCTTGTGCTTATTGGATCAGTCACTATGATTATTTGAATAATATTGCATAAATTGTGATCGTGAATTGGTGATGGTTGACATAGGTACATGCTAGTCTGAATAAATGTGGGGTAGTCGAAAACTTAGGTTATTCCATGCTTAATCCTTTTAGATGGGGTGAATATATGTTGAAATCATGCTTGGGAATATGGGTGTAGGATTGGAATCATGTGATTGCTTATATTCTTTCTTCAATGTTGTTGATCAAGTGTTGAATATTTTCTTAAGGTCCATGTGATGGACTTAGAAAAATCAGGTATCTGAGATTTCTTGTTCACGAGAGTCTTTTATGACTCGTAAATTACTTTATGAGTCATAATTTCCCCTCATGGGAAATTCCAAAAACATGATACTCTGAGTATTCATCAGACGATACCTTTTATGATTCGTATATCAATTTACAACTCGTAGATAGGTCTCATAGACCCCTGCCTAATTTTTAATTATTCTCTGGAATTTTATACGACCATAGTCTACAACATGTAAACCACTTTACGAGCCATACCTAGGTTTTGTAGACAGTTCTAGTGTCCAAAATTGTTCTGAAGTACTAGTCTACGAGAGCACTTTACGACTCGTAATGCTTACTATGACTCATAAAGAGGCTTTCGTAGAACCCATCTGCAAATGATTCAAATTACTTTTTACATTTTATTTCTTGATTCTTAGGGCTAACCATGGTGTGTTTACATCTACGTTTCAGGTACTATAGGTCCGAATGGAAATTGCTCAAAGATTGAGGCCTTTATAAGGAAGCTCATTGATGAGCCTACTGATGATGAGTGGACCCCTCAACTGAGTGGGTCATTAGAGATCCACGGTGTCTCATCATACCCTGAGGCTGAGGTACCACAGACCAGAGAAGCCGCAAATAGAGCTGTGCATATTCATACTCAGGTTTATAGCCCTTTTCAGTCTCAAGAGGAAGGTAGTGAGGAGACTGGGAGTATCATGCCCCAGATGACAGAATCAGCAAAAGAGTCTAGTTCTAAAGAAGGCTCCGAGGACAGAAGAGATGTCGAGTCCTCCATCGCACTATCTTCTTCATTAGCACCCGATGTTATTACTCACTGATGGTGCGTCGAGGGTATAGAGGCCATATTCTTAGAGGGTATACAGCCCAAGGAGCGGGATAAGCCTACTCATTCTATATATGAGAAGCCTCAGGTGATTGATGATGGACTAAGCTGTGTCCCAAGATTGGAGGACACGATGATACGATATGGGTTGATGTCGATGATAGCACTTGGACGATACTCCCCGGTGTTGATTAGGAAGTTTCATGCATCTTACGAAGGCATGATTCAGCACAGGCTTCCCAAGGGGAAGATGCCTATCACTCAATCCAGACTGATAGAGACAAGAGTGGAGGTCGGTAGGTCGATATTTCTGAGGAGACGATCCGTCATATGCTTGTTGGTCCAGGTACCATCCCCCCAAGTCCACATCAGAGTTTGATCACAGGTTGGGGCACGCCAGGAACTCATTGATTATGAAGGATCTGGTATGGCAAGCCTCACTTCTGAGATGGGTGACTAGTCATATTGCAGAGCAGTGTACGGAGCCTGCTCGGGTCACCACCCATACCGAGCCTATAGTAAAGGATTCACTGAGCTTTCCCGCCAACTTTGGTGGGCGATTGTTAGATTACGTATCTGGCCGACTTTGGCAGATAATACACTTGCGCCAGAGTGTGCTACATTTGTGACCAGCATCTTGGCTAGCTATGACATAGCTCATAGCAAAGCAAATAAATGAGTCAGCACTGAAGAAGGCCACCTCCATCCGATTTCCTGTTTTAATCTACAGACTCTGTATCGAGTCTAGGGTGGAGATTTTGCACAGCCTCCACCACCACCATAGATGTTTGCCTCTGTGTCACTACTTGAGGGTTCGGTAACTGCCCTTACTACTCCTGCTACTGCTACTATAGAGGAAAGGCCCCCGCAGCCCGAGGCAGTCATTGAGAGGGATCCCACTTCAGCTACTACCGCACCAGAAGCCACTTCTAGACAACCTTCTACAATGGGCATGGTCTATGTTTCCATCGCTTCTGTCCAGGCCATGGCACAACAGTTATCATATGCTGAGGCCCAGTTGCCTCAGTATATTCAGTAGATTAGGCCATGGGTCCAGTAGGCTATCTCAGACTAGGAGGAGCGGAGTTGGGAATTCACTATTTCCACTATTCAGGAGCATGTTTCTCTCGTGGATGCCCGCATCGATGCTTTTAACAAATGGTTTCAGAAGAGGTTAGCTGAGGCCCGTCCTTCAAATTTATTAGTCGTCCAGTCAGAGATCGAGAAGCTGAGGGCTTACACGACATCATCACTTGCGGCGCCAATTACACTACCAGAGACGACATCTCCAGGGCAGCTATTTGATTTATTTGCCTTCGAGGAGCCTACACAGGCTTCCATGGGAAGATACCCCTAGAGGGTGATGAGCTAGAAGAGAGAAATATAGGTGCAAAGCTCTCGGAGGATAAGGAGGAGGATCTCGAGCTGGCCTTAAGGACATCGAGACATGAGGATAAAATAAGGCTAGCTCATGAGCATGATATGGCGAGGGGTATTAACCCCTCCAGACAGAGTACTGCAGCTGAGGAGACTACCCAGGAATGAGAAGGTCGCCAGACTCAGCCCGAGACTGGCGCTTAGGGACCGAGATATGTTTTTGACCCCTACTTATTCTATTTTTGCTTGATTTTGTGCATTGGGGATAATGCACATCTTTTTCGATAAGGTATGGGTAGTTATGAGCCTTAGTGAAGTTTGAGTAGCTTATGGTCCATAACCCCAAATTTTGATCCCAAGTTTTTTTTGCCTGTGCTCTTTTTACTCATGGATATTTAATTTCTGCTGAACCGAAATGTTTAGATAATATTTGTAGTATATAATACTATAACTTATTGCATATAACATGTTTTTATATTTTGTTTTGAAAAATGGTACCCACCTAAATTGTTTTGATTAGTAGTTAGATGACAACCATGCATGTTTAGTTGTTTGGCAATATCTGTTTGATAAGTGAGGGTAATTTGAGATACGAAGCATGATCTGTGAGTTTCTTGCTAATAATGTGTGCAATGCCATGTGAGTGTGAGCTTATTTTCCCAGATTCATGTATTTTGTGCTAATTTAGACTTTCCCAGTTACTCTAAGCTAGATTGGAGATTAAATGGATTAGGAAAGGATCTTAGGCCTTTATTCTTTAATTAGTCCACTTTAGCCTAAAATGATCAACCAAATGAAGTTTTATACCTTGTTTCAAATTTGAGCCTTACATGTATCAATTCTTTCTAAAACACCTAATTAACCTAACCATGTCTAATGAAATTCATTTACAACCGAAATTGACTGAAGAGTCGGAGTTTCTGCTTCAACATCATGCACCCGAACTAGAAGACACAAGCACCCTTTCCTTATCAACTTCCTAGCCTTAAGGTAAGAAATAAACTTACCTTTTGGCGATGCCCTGCTTCCGGCCCATTCTAAAACT
>JAPFFP010045222.1:0-11798 GCA_026153255.1 Solanum medicagineum | reverse complement strand
GATGTTAAAATCATCATAAGCACGCACATTAAATTGAGGAACTTAAAGAAAAGGTAAAATACTTAATAGGGAACTTTATGAGTTAAAGGAGACCCATAAATTAACTCACATTCCTTGGAATAACCGGAGAGAGACAAACATGTAGGATTGAGGAAGAATCATCGAACCCTAGCCTTACCCTAGCTTGTTCTTGAGAGCCCTATTGGCCCTGGAAATTTTAGATTAAAGAATGGGAGAATGAATTGAGGAATTACGGCTTAACGGCCTCTATAGGGTCCCTTTCTCGTCCCCCAAAGGACGTAGTATAGGAATAGAAGGATGAAAATAACAAAATTACCCCTTATTAAAATTTTTGAGATCGACCTACAAGTCCTCGATTACGGGGCGTAAGTGTAACAACTCGACCTAGGGGCATAGTCATCACACAGTGAATGACATACCCAAAGACAACTCACCCAAGCCATCTAAGCATCTTAAGCATTCATAGTCATTAAATTGGAACTTTTTGCAGAAAACATGAGGTGAAAGGACTATGGGTCATTTTATTCAATGAACCAGCATTAAAAAGCAGTGAAACTAGATAACATCATTTTCTCCTTGAGCATACCACGAATACATAAAGAACGGAACCGGTACGGTAGTTTTGTATCTAATTGGAAGAAAATCCATAATAGTCAACATACAGATAAAAGCTTCAAAAGGGCCATAGATACATTGTCTAAAACAAAAATACAGAACAGAGTGGAAAATTGGAAGAGCCCCCAACTAACGACTCATTGCAATAAAACTACTAGTCTTGGACGTCGAAAACTAGCCCCGAGCTAGTGGAGGAGTACCTAATCTACATGGTTAAATTTTGTATGCAAAATATGTGTTAGTACATTTGAATATACTAAGTATGTGAGATGCAATGCATTCATGAAAATGTAATTCCATCATAATTAACATAACATATGGATATACATACAATAAAAGAGTCGTGCGATGAGCTTAAACATGCACAAGGAATAAGGCTCATATCAATATTAGATAAAGCATAAGTAATCACATAAAGTGAAGACATATCATAGGATAGTAAAAACGTATGGGAATGGACCATAACTGACAATAAAACCATGTGAGCTACTACATGGAATCCAATAAACTTCTTCCATTGGGAAAGTACCAATGCAATCCTTCCATTGGTAAAAGGTGAATCTACTTGCCAAGGTAGATATATAAAACTTAGTAACTTTGCAATTGCATCTTTCATAACATTTGGCCTACGCGATCCACTAGCCTAGCCCATAAGGCTCCTGTGGTGGAATATAGTTATGGACATTGAGATTTAACTTCAAGGGGTCATGCCTCAATTAACGAAATGAGTCCCAATGTCCAGTCCACTCGCTGTCATCCCACAGAAATCTTTAAAACATAATCTTAGAATTATAAGTATCAATAATAGGACTAGCTCAAATTTAAGAATCTTTCTTAAAAATCTTTTAGGGTAATGAACATGATACATATACCTTTGGTAAACTTAGCTTTGAAGCTCTTCAGAAATGCCCTAATCATAGCCATAACTCATAAGAAACAATCATTGAAAACAAGGTGGGCTTAGTTTATGCATGGAACAGTCATAAATCACATAATTCTTAGGTAATTTCTTTAAAAGGGACATCAAAGTCGTCCAAACATAATCATACTGAAACTCATCATGGAATCAATATCATATTACAAGTATGCATATAATTACTTAACATAATAGTCATTGAACTTCATGAGTATCATAGAAAATCATAAGGACCATAAGATCATCATAAGCATACACTTTAAATTAAGGAACATAAAGAAAAGGTAAATGTACGCAATAAGAAACTTTATGGGTGAAAGGATATCCATAAATCAACTTATATACCTGGAGAACTATGGAGAGACAGAATTGAATCCTCTGGGGAAGAAAACTTGAAAATCCTAACCTTGTTCTTGGGAGCACTTTGCCTTAGGTATTTTGGAACCGAAGGAATGAGAGAATGTGGGTTGATTCTAGGGCATGAAAACTGATATATGTCCCCTTTCTCGTCCGAAAAATGACATAATATAGGAATAGAAAGGAAAGAAATGAAAAAATTTCCCCTCATTAAAGCTGGTGAATTCTATCTACGAGACCCTAATTACGAGCAGTAAGTCAATCCACAGGCCGTAAGTCCCTTCATCTGATGACGTATCTGAAAATCCTGAAAACTAACTTTTGCTGAATCAAATACCATAAACAATATAGTATGGGCCATAAAACATCTTATGGGCCATGGCTGGACTCGTAGATTCATTCTAGACTTAACCGGACTTAATAGATTCTATGGTTCATCGGATAACTCATATACTTCCTTCCTGAAAACTCAAAATTTACTTCATGTTGGGATCCCACTCACGGAACAATTTATGGGACATAAAATATTCTATGGGCCATCACATGTTTCATTGATTACCCCACACTTGGAAACATTTCCCCTCCTTGAATTTCTCTATTTAAGAAGTCAACCTACAGGTCGTAAACCATCTTATGGGCTGTAAGTCATCTCATAAACTAGACTGAAGGTCACTTTTCAGACCAACGTTCCTTTACTCAGTGCTCCTAAGCCAAGGGTCACTACAGTATGTCCTTTTATATTACCAATGAAAGGGTCATAATAGGCCATAACCCATTCGATGGGCCATCGAATAACTTGTTTGTTACCTTCCTAAAAACACCAAATTTCCTTAACATTTGGGGCACCACTCACTAAAACATCTTTGGGTAGTAGGCTATTCTATGGATCGTTGATGTGCGGCCAATATACTTTGATGCTTAAAACATGGAATTTTGTGTTTTCTCAAAGCAATGTTACTTTTGATGTGTTTTTATGTTTATTTTGCAGGATTACAGATTTGGCATGATTTTGGGCAAAGTTCTTCACATTTGAAGTTCTTTTAGGACTTACAAGCTACTCTACGGGTTGTGGTTACTTCCACGAGCTGTAAAAAGGTTTCATGATATAGCACCAGCCAAGGGTCTTGATTCGAATGTTGCATCCACAAACTGTCATACAAGCTGTAGAAGTTTTCATGAGTTGAGGATTGGTTTCATGCCTTGAGAATCAGAGTTGGAAGAGCTTCCGAAGACCTGTCAGATGAAACTCTCTATAGGTCATAAGTCTGAAGATGGACCGTAGGAAGGTCTCATGGATTGGAAGCCAGTTTTTGGAAAATATTGACTACGAAGCCCAAGTAAGGGCCGTGGATCTTTTTACTGCCCGTAACCCAGCCATAAAAACTGTTGAATCTAGTTTTCCTGTTCTGTTTTGGATTTATATTTTACTTATTATAAATAGGTCCTTTTGATAGAGATATATCACGACCCATAGCCTAGGACCTAGATATGACATGGCGAATAAGAAGTCCGAAGACAACCCAAACAAGCCTCTTGATTGTAACATGCGTGCATCCTTGGTTGTGGAAGCAAAATTAAGCAATAATAAGAATCAATTAATAAAAAGGGATCGCAAGACTAAGGGAAGTCTTTGATGATCATAAAAGCATAAAAAGAGTCAAGCTCAAAGCATATGCAAAGCATAGTATCCAACAACACCTCTAACTTAGAATGGAGCAAGAGCCAAGACACTTCCTGGAATAATAAGTATCCATCATAAAGAAGAAGTCTCAACATAACAAGGAAAAAAATAGATATCATCCCTGGATGTGAGGATTCACCAAGAGCTAGCTTTGAATGGTCCAACTAGTCACATGGAGGAGGATAATCAATAGGAGCTCCGGTCCCTACATGGTTACATCATGGAGGCATAAGGTATGCGTTAGTACTTGGAATGTACTAAGTATGCGGGGTGTAATGCAACAACAATCATAAGCATAATAATCAAGATGCATAACCATAAAAAATAGACATGAGCTCAATATGACATGTATAATAAATGTTTAGGTTTAACATGTTTGAGAGTAATCATACTTGTGTAGCTTGTCCCACACACCATCGTGACATAAGTGGCTCATCCAAATGCCTTGTACTAGAGGGAAAAGAGTCATGACCCCATCGACTAGGTAGCGGATAGTACATGATATTAAGTTGTACATGAGGGTAATACTTGCAACATGGTTCATAACCCCTTCATATAGACATTTGCCTTGTACTAGAGGGCGAGGAGTACAATATGATTCATGAGCACTTCTAGTAGGCTTCACAATTCACAAGAGCATAAAATATAGTATAAGAGTTCAATGGTTCACCTATAGACCAGACTCATCATGATTTCAATGCATGCTTGGGAGCCCATAATTTTCTTAAAACACTTGACTTGTAAATCATGTAATAGTTCGTCAACAAATTGAGGATTCTTCTCATGTAATTTCATCAAACACATGGTGGGTTCATGATACTTGTTCAAATTCATTAAACACATGGTGAGTTCATGATACTTGTTCAAATTCATGCAAATCATGAGTATAAAACCTCCAATTTGGGTATCATGAAATCCATATCAAAAGTTCATCATAGTTCATAGTCTTCATTGCTCAAATCATGCACAGTCCCAATAGACATAAATAAGCTCATGGAATATGTTTAAAGTACACATTCATGCATAATCAATCAATACTTGATAGTATACATTGTGCTAGGACTTTTCTGTGTGCAAGTTTGCAGTTCGGTGATATGTTGTTGGATATCAAGGAGTACTTGTGCTCTTCATTGCTTTACTTTAGGTTAGTTCCATTTGTTGAGTACCCTACAGAACACTGCTTTACTTTAGGTTAATTCCATTTGTTGAGTGCCCTGTTGTGTGGTGCCCACCCCTCACAACATTATGTAGGTCACAAGCTCGGTCCATCTGCATAGACTTTTCTCATTACAGGATCGAGCTTTTGGATTATCCCTGAGGTAGTTGCTTATGTCTTCAGTAGACCGTCGAGGAATCCATTATCGTGTTATGTTCTATTTTAGAACTAGACATTTGAGACTTGTATTTCTTTGAGTATTCTGTATTTAGATGCTTGTACATGTGACACCAGCTTTGGGAAGGTTTTAGTTTATTGTTTAATATGCTTATTTTATCATGCATAGACTGTTTATCTTCCACCATTATCATTATTTTGGGTTAATAAGTGTTGCGCTGACTTCCCTTGGTGATTAGGTGAATGCGATCACGCTTGATTTTTGGGTCGTGACACTATGGCCCTTGTAACGACCCCTAGTTTAGGAGCATTGTGTATAGAAAAGTAAGCTAGAAAAATAATCTGGAGTCCGGTTTGTGGGACCACTTATGGCCCATAATTTGGCGTATAACCTGTAGGTTTGATTATTAAATATAGAACTTCAGGAAGGGGAAAAGTTTTCAAGTGTGGGCTAACCATAGACCAAGTGACGGCCTTGTTTTACTATGTTAGATATTCATGGTTCCCACAACCCTAGCTGCGGATTTAGTTATGTATAATCATTAAGATCAAGAAATCTAATGTTCTCCATAAGAAATCACAATATACTATTTTCAATGTAAAAATCACAAAATATGATGTCCCAAAAATGTTTCTCTATTCTCTAGTGCGTCTCTTGAAACGCCCCTCATGTGCTTCGGAATGCCCCATAATTGTAATTTGCATATATCTCAAAACTTGTGTGTGATTTTGGAAATCTGACTTCATATTCTTGATCAGGGGCAAAATTGAGTGGGAAATGGGTATAATCCAAATTTTAGATGTCCCGTAGTGAAAAATTATTTTTTCTAATTTTCGAATTCCAGTGGATGTCCGCGCCCAGGCCGCGATGCACCAGGGGCGTGGAGTAGTGTATTTTTCGGGTGTGTTTGGTCTGCATCGCACCAGGGGCACAGACCAATGTACATTTTCCTTGGTTTTCTTAGTTTTTCCTTGTTTTTCTTAATTCACCCAAAGGGCATTGAGATAATATCCCCATGCCCATTCAAATGTGAAATCTTCCATACTTAGCCATTTTTCAATGCTATAACTCACAAAACCCTCTCTAAAACCTCTCCAAGACTTTATCAAATCTCTCATTCAAATTCATGGATATTTCAAGCTCAATTTTGGAACTCAAGAACCCATCTCAAGCTTCAAGTTTCCCTTAACTCAATTTCAAGGAAATCCAAGTTTAAGGTATGTGGGTCTTTATCCATGGGTCCTTTCACCTATGGAGCCCAACTTTTCCTTTTTATGAAAATTGCATGATTTCAAGTTTTATTACTCATGGGTATCTTTTATTATGAAATATAAACATAAAGAAATCAAATAATACAGATATACATATCACTTAGCATCATATCTCAAAAGGGGTCAAACAATAAACAAGTCAAATTATGCAATAGATATCCGGGCTAGAAAAGATTTCATATAATAAAATCAAGATAGAGTAATATAAGATAGAGTGAATGCCAGGAGATGTAAATAACACAATATAATGTAAAATAATCATGATGCATATTTGTCCTACGATACACATCCACTGATCATAATAATGCCTCAGATCCAAAATCCATGGGGGCCACACATGGACCATGTATCAGCCGTAATCATTTTCCTTCGACAGTTACTTTCTTATCTAGCCAGAATCATTTCCCTTTGGCTTTTCATTTCTTTTCTTTTTAACTAGCTAGAACCATTTCCTTTTGGCTTTTCATTTTCAATGGATCATCAAGCAAAAACATATATAAATGGCATAGTAATCATTTTCATATAAATAAATATGCAAATTTTCCATATGAATCGTATGTTTCCACAATCGAAACTGAGTCAATATCTAAATATCACATTTTCATCAATATCTCGATATAATCATAGTCTCAATAACATTTACATCTCAAATAAGTACCATGACGATATCAACATAAAATACTCAAAAAACTTCTATAAATTTCACATCCACAATTAATTCACAAGTCAAGATATCACCATATGACTAATTACTCAATCGAAAATATCATGATCAAGACTATATTGATCCAATTCTAACCAAAGTACTCATATCTATACACATAGGAGTATAAAAGGTCCAATCATACTTAACAAAAGGTTAGAAGTCCACTTGTCTTATATAAAGTCCCAAATCAAGCCAATTCCAATGTTTCCCCTTCCTACGGTACTCTAAATCTCCAAAATCTATTCAAATATAGCATCATAATCACATGATGAATCCAATGACACTAAAATCAATCAATTCTGAGAAAAAGGTAAAATGGTCAAAAATTCGATACTAGATAAGTATGCAGAATATGTAATCTAATATGTGAAAACATTTCCCGTGTAATAAGGAATCCAATGGTTAAAACCATTTTGAAAATAGAGTTAAGATAAGGCATTAAATAAAGGTTAGAAATCAATATCCAAAAAATCCCCAAATTTCACCATTGAAAACCAAAATTATAAGTTAAAAACACGAATTATTCAATGGAAATAATTGAAATAGGTTAAAAAAAAGTATATACCCAATCATTTTGTCTTCAAAAACCTTGAAAATCATCTCTAGAATGAAGCTTGAAATGCCAAAAATGATGAAAAGGGTTTAAATCACGACTTTAAAAACTATTGACTGATCATGTTAATTTCTGTTGCATGAACACAGAAGCTTGAGATACTTAACCCTTGGATGTTCACGCTCCAACAGTAAAGCGGTCGCAGTCAAGTATAAACTTAACCAGAGGTTAGAGTTGAATCCACAGGGAATATGAGGCTTGACTATGTTGATCCACTAACAATCATTTCAATCATCGATCACTATATTCTCTAGAATGGGAAGGTTCTACAATTCAAAGTAAAGAATAAAGAGAAATACTACATAAAAATGTGAGAAGATAGTCAAATTGGACAACTTGGGAATTGTGTTACCCATGATTCGTTGACTCAATTACCCTAGACAACATAACTCCGATCAAGACATTGCATGTAAGATGGTAACTTAGGTTCTTCCAGCCCTTTTGTGAAAGTGAAGATCAAATTTCACCACGACACTTGGTTGGCAACCATGGCGAGCCAACTAACCGTTACCCATTGTCCCAGTCAATCTCCCTTTGGTCAGGTTTGGTTGATTAGATGAGAACACATCAATTGAATCCTGTCATCTAATTTTCTTTTCCTATTCCTCACTACCTTAGTCGGGATCGTGATAGTAGGTGGGATTTAGTGTTGGCCAGCACCAAACAACATTCAAAATGAAAGGAAGTAAACAATACATGCAAATACCCAATCAATGAAATGCACAAAATCTAGGTTATTTCAAGTCAACTAATCATGGTTCCCACAACCCCAAGTTGTGGGTGCTTAGCTACTCATGGCTAAGGAAAAATCAACCGCAATGAATATAAGAGAGAAGGTTGAGAGATTACCCAAGAACAATAAAGAATAACACTACTTTGATATTGAAACCACAAGATTGTATTAATGGAAGTTGAGCATTTCAATCCCCCCAAATGGGTCTTCAAACTAAAATAATGAAAACCTACACTAAACCCTAGAAAAGTCTCTAAGAATATTCAAAGTTCTCTCTAGATCTGTGTAGTGTCCAATCCCCTCTTCAAAAACCTTATCATTAACTATTAATACTATTTATAAAAAGACTCTAAAATCAAATAAAAATATAGCTGGCAGCACTGATGTCTCACAGATATGACTCGTAGGGTAACCTACGAGTCGTAATTGGGCTTTTGTAGTCAGCACTTGGCATTTTGGACATGATTGCTGTGATCCATTGCTAAGAGTTGTGGTGTGCTCTATGACTCGTAGTGTCTTCTTGTAGTCATGAGTTGTAGTTCTTGGTCTAAACTTTTGGCACACATTATCTTATTACGAGAGCACATCCTACTAGTCTTAGTGAGACTTACGACTCGTAGGTTAACCTCGTATGGCTGACCTTCACTATGTAATTTCTTAATTTTGCTCACTTTTTCTTGCTATAAGGGCACCCTATGACTCTTAACTTGGGTTACGACTCGTAGGGTGGCTCGTATGTCCTGTACTTCAGGAAAATCTGCAATTTTCTCCTAAAATCATGCCAACCTGTATTTTCTACAAGAATAACAATAAAACACATAAAAACCATAAAACGTTGCATTAAGAACTTGTAAAATTTCTTGTTTCAGGCATCAAATGTGTTGCATATTGACAGCACATGAATACCTTCAACTTAGAATTGTTGCTTGCTCTCAAGCGATGACTCAATCTAAGTAGACAATTAGAAATACATAGCAATTATCTGAACGACATATACATCACTTAACTCCAATTTAGGTACCCAACTCTCATTTTCAAAACTTGATTGCAAAGCTACCAAGCAAACAAAAACATAATGATGCATCTGATAATCCAACTATGACAAGTGAACAAGTATAATCAATACACAGTAACTGAACAAGTCACATGTCAATCATGAAATGCAAATGCCCTCACAGAGAAGAAGTCCCTATATTTCACCAAAAAAGCAATCAAAGTTCAGGGACTATGCAAGCATTCTCACTCTCACAAATGAAATTCATGCATGATAACTAACACCATAAGCTTGCCCCTTTACTAATACTCTGGACTGTTGACTAGTTGAACTAGGATCACTTTAGGACTTACTGGGGCTTGTAATGTAGGCTCATGGGACTTTGGTATGGCATTTTAGGCAAGTAGCGACTAAAAGCTATCCTTGAAGCATGTTTTTCAACACTTATACCTTCATGACTCAACTACTTTCATTATATTCTCCCTTATTCTTCCTTTTCAAGATTTTCCGAGTGCTTTCTTTTCCTTTTTCAGGTGTGCCTTCTTTTTTTTAACTCATTTTGCTACTCTTTTCAATCCAAGGCACTTTTCTGTTCTTTTTCTCTCACCCGGCACATGATTATTTTCTTCTTTCTTTCTTTCCCAACTAACCACCTCATTTTCATTACTTTACCACAACAAAGGCCCAGCCTCAACATAGGTTTTTAGCCTGAGATGAAGTACACAATATCCATTCCCTAAACTAGGGCCACTTTTGGTAGCCACCCTCAACTTAGGCATTTTGCCGCAATCAAGGTTCACATGTTTAAGGATAGACCTGGGCCAATATCAAGGTATTTCACACAACAAGGTTAGGATAGCTAGGTGTCAAGAAAGAACAGGTACATGTAAAATCATTTGGAACAGTTGATTAATTACTACATTGGGTAGGTCATTTAGGTAAAAGTGGACTTACTAAATGAACAATGGCCTAAGATCCTTTCCTAATCAACCATATCTCCAGTACAAACTTAGGGTAACAAGGCAAGTTCTGAGTTAGTACACAATGCATGAATATGACAAAATAGGGTCACACACACATGACACTGCATACACAATCTAGATGGACTCATAGGTCATGCTTCAGGCATCAACTTGCCTCCTCTTTATCAGAATAAACATTGCCAAATAATCATATGTAAGATTGCAATGGTAACAAACAATCCCAAAAATTTCAAGGGTACCCAATTTTTAAAACATTCATAAAATCATTCAAGATTATGCACATGCCAAAAGATGATAGTTTCTATATATCAACAAATTGTCTACACTACCTAAACATGTCAGTTCGACAGAATTTAAAAACATCCATAAGAAAAAAGAAACACGGCAAGAAAACCTTGGGATCAAAAATAGGAGAAGTTATGGACCCTAAGTTGTAACTTCCCACACCCCACATATATATAAACCAAACAAAATTAAAACATAATTAAACCAAACATCCAAAAAACAAAACATTCAAAACATGTAAAACGGATCATCCAAAACATAATTAAAACCAAACATCCAATAAAAAACATTCAAAAGTATCCAAAAACCAACATAAAAACATTGTCTAAAATACAACAACAACAATATACCCAGTAAAATCCCACAAGTAGAGAGGTTGTTTCCTGGTAACCCTCATCTCAAAACCCACAAGCAGAAAATAACTAGATATGACAGAAAGAAAGGGAAGGGGACAGAAAGAGCAACTAATAAGATAAAACTAACACAACATATAACAGATAATGCGAACATATGATAAAAAGAAAGAAATCAGGCTGCTACTCTAATTCTCGACCTCTACTTCTTTCTATCTAAGGTCATGTCCTTAGTGTGATCAAGTTTGGTTATATCACGTCTAATCACCTCCCCCCAGTACTTCTTTGGTCTACCTCTACCTCTCCTAGTATCTCCCAAAACCAACCTTTCACACCTCCGAACAGGAGCATCAGTACTCCTTCTCTGCACTTGTCCAAACAATCGCAGTCTCACGTCCCTCATCTTTTCGCCCACTGGGGCCACCTCTAGCTTCTCCCAAATGGTCTCATTCCTAACCTTGTCACTTCTTGTGTGACCACACATCCATCTCAGCATCCTCATCTCTGCGACATGCATCTTTTAAACATGTGCCCTTTTTATTGGCCAACACTCCACTCCATACAACAGCGATGGTCTAACCACCACTCTATAAAACTTACCTTTGAGTTTAGGTGGTATCTTCTTGTCACACAATACTCCAAAGGCAAGCCTCCATTTAGTCCAAGCTTCCCCAATACGATGTGTGACATCATCATCGATATGCCATTACTTTGTATGATGGACCCCAGATATTTAAAGTTTTCCCTCTTGGGGATAGGTTGAGTGGCCAGCCTCACATCAAAGTTAGCTTCATCCCTCTCAACACTGAATTTGCACTCCAAGTATTCAAATTTTGGTCCTGCTCAATTTGAATCCTGTGGGCTCCAAGGCGTGTCTCCAGGCCTCCATCCTATCATTAACTTTAGTCCAAGTCTCATCAATCAGTACTATGTCAT
>JAPFFP010045221.1:0-34399 GCA_026153255.1 Solanum medicagineum | reverse complement strand
TGCAAGGCAACAAAAAAGCTGAAAAATGAAATGAAAGCACCCAGAAAAGCTTGAAAAAGGAGGAAAGGGAGAATGAAATGAAAGTAACAGTGCTGGTAGGGCAAAAGTGCAGAAAAACGCAGTGTCAAAGAGGGCCTTTAGTCACTATTTTATCAAAACATCATATCAAAGCCCCCTGAGCCTACATTATAAGCCTGTAAAGTCATAACGTGATCCTAGTCCAAGTAGTCAAAGGACTTAGTCATGACTATAGGGGCAAGCATATGGTATTGGGCATGATACATGAATTTCTTTTGCGAGAGTGAGTTATTTTGCATATTCCTGAGGTTATACATGAAAACATTAATGAGAGTGAGATATGAGACTTCTTTCTGTGAAAGAACTTGCATTGCATTGTTAACATTAGACTTATTCAGTAAATATAGCTTGTTGATAGTACCTCGCTTTTCATAGGTGCATTATCACTTGCATTAGTGTGTATTGGTTGTTTGGATAGCTATCTAATTGTGTTTTGAAAAGTGGTGTGGGTATCTGTGCTTAAGTTTACTAAGATATATACCATTAGATTGAGGTATGTGTGTTACTAAGCTACTTATATAGATTGAGTCCGTCGCTTGAGGACAAGTGATGATGTTCATGCTCCAATAAGAAAGCGGTTGCTAACAACAATTAACCTAAGCGAAGGTTAGGGTCGAATCCACAGGGAATACAGGTCTTGACTATAAGAATTCACTATCAATCAATTCAAGTATCTGTAACTAGAATCTCTAAATGTGGGGGGGGGAGGGGGGTTTCTGTGACTCAAGAATAAAAACAAAAATAAACACTACACTATAATACGAGAAAACAATAAATTTTAGGGACAACTTTGGAATTGTGTTTCCCATGGTTCGTTGACTTAATTACCCTAGACAACATAACTACAATTGTAGATTCACTAGCAAGATGGTAACTTAGGTTCTTCTAGCCCTCTTGCGAAGGTGAAGGTCGAATTTCACCATGGTGCTTGGTTGGCAACCATAGTGTGCCAACTAACTGTTACCTATTGTCCCAGTAAACCTCCCCTTGGTCAGGTCTGGTTGATTAGATGGGAACATATCAATCAAATTCTATCATGTACTTCTCTTTTCCTATTCGTCACTACCTTGGTCGGGATCGTGATAGTAGGTGGGGTTTGGTGTTGCGCACCACCAAACAACAATCATAACAAAGAGAAATAGACAATACATGCAAAACCCCAATCATAGAAATGCAACAATCTAGGTCATCTCAAGCAAATTACCCATGGTTTCCACAAGCCCAAGTTGTGGGTACTTAGCTACTCATGGCTAAGGCAAAACCAACAAAAATGCTAAGACAAGACATAGTTCAGAGTTTTACCCAAAGCAATGGGGAATGATAGCACCACAAGTTGCAAATCACAAGCTTGATATATTGTGAATAAAAACAATGTGGGATTTGCACTCCCCAAAAGTGGGGTTTCCAGGAGAAAATAAAAATCTAAGTTAAACCCTCAAGAATTCTTGAGAGAATAATCAAAAGTGTTATTGAATGTCTAGAATTTTTGAATCCCTCCATCTAAAACCCTAACATATAGTATTTATATTGTTTACAAATTTACCCTAAAAATTACATAGAAAAGACAGTTGGCATCTGGTTCATCTCGCAGGTACGACTCGTAAGGTAACCTACGAGTCATCATCGGGTTCTCGTATCAGGTTCTTGGCACTTTGGACTCAACTAGTACGACCTACTGGTATGAGTCGTTGCTTGGGTTACGACTCGTATACTCCTCTCATAGTCTACGACTTCAATTTTTAGTCCAAAGTTTTGTCTCTTTGTTTCCTGCTATGGGTCCACCTATACGAGTCATTTCAAGACTTACGACTCGTCGGATGGCCTCGTAAGGCTGACCTCAACTTAGAATATTTCTGATTTTTGGTGTCTGTTTCTTGGTACGAGATCACCCTGAGACACGTAGCTTGGGCTATGACTCGTAGATGAGCTCGTATGTCCTGGGCTTCAGCAAAATCTGCAATTTTTCTCCAAAATCATGCCAACCTACCTTTTTTATAATCACAACACAAAAACACATAAAAACCATAAAAAGTCGCATCAAGAACTCACAAAATCCTTTGTTTTAGGCATCAAATGTGTTGTATTTTGATAGCACATCAACACCCTCAACTTAGAATTGTTGTTTGTCCCCAAGCGACGACTCAGTCTAAGCAAACAGTGAGAAACACATAGCAGCTACACTAATGGCATATACATCGCTTACTTTAATTTAGGTACCCAACTTTCATTTTCAAAAAACAAGATTGCAAAGCTACTAAGGAAAACAGAATAGAAAGATGCATCTGGCAACCCAACAATTATAAGCTAAGGAGCATTAACCATCCACAATCACTGGTGTAGTCATATGCTAAACAAGTAGTGCAAATGCCCTCGCAGAAAAGAACTCCCTCTTACTAAATCAGAAGGCATTTAAAAATCAGGGACTATGCAAGCATTCCCACTCTCAAAATTGAAATTCATGCAAAATGACTATTAGCATAGGCTTTCCTCTATACTTAACTTTCGGTTTGGTGAAAAAGATGATTTGGATAACTGTAGGACTTAATGGCTTGTAACAAAGGTTCAAGGGGCTTTGGTATGGCATTTTAGTCAAGTTATGACTAAAAGCTATCCTTGAACCATGTTTACCAACATTTCACCTTCATAACCTTACCATTTTCACTAAATCCACCCTTATTCTCCTGTTTTCAACCTTTTATCGAGTGCCTTCTTTCTCTTTTCAGCTGTGCCTTATTTCTGAACTCAATTTACTAATTTTTCTCAATTCAAGGCACTTTTAATCTCTTACTCTTTTTCCTCTCCGAGCTCATGATTTTTCTTTTCTTTCTTTATTTCCCAACTAACCACCTCATTGTTATTACTTTACGTCAATAAAGGCCACCCTCAACTTAGGCTTTTAGCCTGAGGTGAAGTACACAATATCTATTCCCCAAACCATGGCCACCATTTGTAGCCACCTTCAACTTATGATTTTAGCCTCAATAATGGTTCACATGTTCAAGAATAGACCAGGGCCAATATCAGGGTATTTCATCAAGCAAGGTTAAGCTAGTAAGGTGTCAAGAAACAATGAGTACATGAGAAGCAAAAAAATTTGGAACAAGGGATTCACTAACTCATTTGGAAGGTCATTTAGACTAAAAGTGGGTTCACTAAAAGAACAAAGGCCTAAGATTGTTTTCAAATCAACCACATCACCAAACCAATTTTAGAGTAACAAGGAAAGTTTTAAGTCCATACATGATACATGAATGCAACAAAATAGGCTCACAACACACATGGCATTGCACCCATAATCAAGTATAGACTCACAGGTCATGCTTTAAACCTCAACTTACCTCCACTTTATTAGAAAAAACATTGCCAGATACTCCAAATGCATGAATGCATCAAAAAACAAAATCTAAAAATTTTGATGGTACCCAATTTTTCAAATCATTCAAAAAGCATTTAAAGACTCATGTATAAGCCGACAAATAATACTACTATGTATTTACACATTATCTAAACTACCTAAATATGCTGGTTCAATAAAAAATTAAACATCCACAAGGAAAAAGAATCATGACAAGAAAACCTTGGGATCAAAAGTAGGGGAAGTTATGGACTCGTAGCTACTCAGACTTGACCTTAATCCATAATTTCTCACACCTTATCAAAATAGAATACTTTATCCTCAAAGTAAAGACAAGAACTGAAATCAAGTAACAAAAACATATATATATATATATATGTACACACACGCACACATACATTAAAAACCAACAATTTAAAACTAAACATCCAAAACATAAGTAAAGACAACATTCAACATAAAAAAATTAAACAAATCCAAAAATCAACATAATAAAAATATTGTCTGACAGAAAGAACAAAGTATCCATATATAAAAGAGAAGGGTTGGGGTCAAAAGGTCAAACATCATGGTGCTAAAGCATCGGTATTTGTCTGGTCAGCTGGGTCCACGATCATGACCTCCTCCTCAGCTATCTGGGTCACTGTTGTACGTGAGCTACCCTCTCCATGTGAAGTCTGCTTCTCCCTATTTCTCTGTATAGCCATCAACAGTATCGACTCCTGCACCACTTTCTTTAGTATTGGCTCCTCCTCTAGTACTACTAGGTCATCAGGCCGAGGCCTCTTCAGGCTCAACTCTGGGTCGTCATGCTCTAGAGGCCTCTTTGCAAGGATATGCGGGCAATTAGCTAGCCAATCAAACACCTCATCACCCAACCTCTGGGACTGCAACAGGGGTTGCTAACATATGTAAGAAATTGGCCTTCAATTTGTCCAACTCCTTTGTCACTGCGCTAGTGTCAGCAAGTCGAGCACCCTCAAAGCTCCGCTGGACTCTTGCTTCAAATGCATCTACTCTGGCATCCACCGCCCTAACTCTCTCATCTACCAATGCATGGACGAATGCATTTAGCCTCTCCTCAGAGTCTCGTATGGTGTTGTTGACCCATGTTTGACCGGAGCTACTAAAGCCTGTAGCCTGGACTCCGCTGTAGCCACCCTGTGCACCAGTACCTGAAAAAAAAAAGCAACAACAGAAATAATAGACTCAACCTGTAATCTGGATGTTGCTGGTGCTGGAGTGCTGGATGATGGTGTAGAATCAATCTCAATAGCAAGCGTAGGCTCTGTAGCAGCTGGAGTAGTATTGGTGGTAGCTGAGGCCGAACCCTGAGTGTGAGGCTCAACTAGGAATGGATCTGGGATAGCCGAAGTAGCAGCACTAGGTAGGCCTCTGGGTTCTAATCAGCCTTTATCAGGCTGGGATCCATAGTAAGTGTGGCCTCAATATTTCGGTCCCAGTAGTGGTCTGTAAGAACACCTGCGGCACTGTATAATCGGTGGATTAAGACACGGAATGGCAGTGAGGTGTTTTTCAGGACAACAGACTCGTGGATCTGCTCGGAGATAATCTGATCCCAATCTATCTCATAACCATCTTGAATGTTAGCTAATAACACAGCGCACTCCAAGGTGATCACATTATCCGTGAAAGTAGGAAGGATATGCCAACAGATAATGAACCACCAAAACATGTCCCGAAAAGAGGGGTGAGCTTTCACTATCAGATCCTGCGTGGTTTGTAACCCACGTCAGCTTGAACCCCTCCTCACATATCTGGCTGGCTATCCACTCTAGACGCTTGGTCTTAGCCCCAAAATTTTTATCACTCACCACTCTCCTAATTTTATCAATGCGACCATCGTACTCTGCAGTGGACTTGGGCACTCGGTAGGTGGGCCCAAACTGAATCCGTCAGATAGTCTCCTCCGAAATAAGAACTCTCCAACCCCGAACTTGCACTACTCGTAACCTAGGGTGCTCAATCAGATTCTTATTCTTTGGCAGCCTTGGCAAAGTGTAGCAAGATAAGCGACATAAAACTCATGAACAACGTAAGGGGCATACTTACCCAGCTGCTGTGTAGTCCATCATAGTCTGTGTCTGTCTATCTCCCACATCTAACCCTGGCACCCTATTCATCCCAGAGTCATTCAGCCTAGACTCCTCATGGAATTATCGAACTGGTTTACCCTAAACCTTTGGCTCTAGCACCTGATCATATACCTCCTTCATTCCTGCAACGCACCATCTGCAATCGGCTGGGGGCTATGACTTGACTTCCTCCTGTTAGGCTTGTGACCCATCCTCAGAATCTATCTCGGTATGTGTGGGGTTCATCTATGGCGAACTACTCTCAGACTTATCTCTATCCCACTCCTCCTAAGACGGGGAGGGGCTCTCAACTTCTACCGAGGCCATAGCAGTGCGACCTCTGGTTTAAGGCACATTTGCCTCAGGATTTATCCTGACTCTCAAGACTTCCACAGAGCCTTCTGATTGCTCGATTTATGATCATCAACCAACCTTTGTTGAAATGTTTGGATTGCTCGTTTATCCTTCAGAGGCATTATATCTACAAAACAATCACACAACAATATGTGAGCTTTAAGTTGTTTGACCAAACAATGATCACATGATAAAGAACAAGAAACAAAAACACTTAAATATTGAAAATCAAAAGAAATTTTTTCTGATACAGTTGCAGGTTTATAGTTACGAGATATAGGTATGACTCGTAGGGTGTCCTATAAGTCATACAATAGCCTCGTAGTACAAAGATAGCTGAAAGAAATATCATCCTGTTTACAGATATGAGCCAAAGATACGACTCGTAGCATGCACTACGAGTGTAGTCTAAGCTCGTAATAGGGAAAAGAATACTAACTACATTTAGGCAACTAGCCTAATAGGGAACAAAATACTAACTACAATTAGGCAACTGCTATGAGTCCCTTACTATGAGTCATAGAAGATACTAAGAGTCGTATATAGGTCTCGTATGGTAAGGGTAAAGAGATCACAGGTAACTATTACCTCCTACGAGGGGCCACTACGACTGTTAGAGTGACCCTACGAGTCGTAGTGGGTCCTTGAAGTAGAGAACAGATGGCATCTGTAATGCCTACAACCTTGCCAAAAGAACCATTAATGGATCCAAAAAATAATTTAATAGTATCGAAGCGAACTTTATAATGCCAACACATATACACATATAATCTATAGAATATCAACATACAATCATGTCAACCCAAAACAACAATTACCCCCACAAAGACAAAACATTTTCCACAAATCCAATTCAATCCTTCAGTGCATCTAAGTAAAACTAAAGGAAATGCACCACCAAATTCATAAATGTTATCAACATAACAATCTATTGAGATGCAAGTTAAATTCAAATACTTTCACTTAAGCCTAACTAGATGTAGCATATTAAAACACACCCCCATTTTCCAACATCCCAATCTCACAATAATTATCACAAGGATCAAAAAACAATTTAGCACTATACTTATGTGACCATCACTTTCACAGTTACAACCACCCACAAAAGATTTCCAAATAAGGCATAACTGATAACACATTTTTCAAAGCACTCAAAACCTACATTTCATCTCTAAACACAAACGTCATCACATGGGTATGACTCCTCATGATTAGACCCAGCACATAATCATCTCAAGACTAAAGCCTATCAAAATAGTGCATAAGAGCTAATCAGGAAGCTTACCCAATGAAAGAAGAACCTAACCAACGTAAAGTAGAGAGCAAAAGATGCCAAAAACCCTAGAAAAAATATCCTCGCCGGAGTATTCACCGATAAATGACGTGGGTAGCCAGAGTTTGATCAAAATAGTGAAAGGGGGGAAGGGATTTGGGGATTTTCGGTCTCTTAGGGTTTGTGGAAATGAATTTGAGGGTCAAAATAAATTGACCCCTTTTATACTAAATCGGTTCAAAATTTTAAAACTGTAGATCCGGGCTATGAGACCTTGACTACGAGTCATAGGGTATCCTAAGTCTCATAGGTCCCAGTCTCGTAGCAGACCCAACACTTGTAAAAAATTTAAAATGTGTACCTGGGCACTACGAACCCCACTTACGACTCATAAGGGACCCTACGAATCATAAGGTTGGCTCATAGTCTGTGTGCAACTTTTAATGCTTATTGTTTCCCTCTATGATATATGACTACGATATTGGTAAGGGTGGCTACGACTCATAGGCCTACTTGTAGAGGTTGCTCTAAGGGCCATTTTCTCACATCTTCAGTTCTTTAATTTCCACCTGCAGACTAAATCTTCAAAACACACAATCTTTAAAATGTCACAATTGCATCAATGACTTCCAACTTAAAACAAACAAAAATGATACTATTTAAGAATTTCAATAAGAAAAACACTTTAAAAACCAGCAATTATCAGAGATGCTTGGGTTACCTCCCAAGAAACGCCTTGTTTAACGTCGTGGCTCGACTATGTCTTCATCCATTTTTAGCAATCATCAGGGGACCAAAGCTCACTCTTCAATTCATCCGGGTGTTTCATTGACGGGCGGATGTCGAACACTAACTCTGCGTCTTTGAGTCTAAACCAAAGTTGACCCGAATTCATATCCACGAGAGTTCTCCTAGTGGCTTAAAATGGTCTTCCCAAAATAATGGGCACCTCGAAAGCAACCTCACAGTCAAGGATCACAAAATTCGAAGGCAAGATGAATTTATCAACTTTAACAAGCACATCAAGAAGTATTCCCTCCAGCTTTTTGATGGTTCGATCCGCCCTGAGCAATCATATTCTTGTTGCGGTAGGAGTGACAAGCCCAAGCATTTTGAATACGGCTAGAGTCATTAGATTTATGCTCGCTCCTAAGTCACATAATGCTCTTGAGAACTTAACATCACCAATGGTGCAAGGGATGGTGAATACACCGGGGTCCTCTCATTTTTGAACAAGGCATCTGGTCATGATCGCACTACATTGTTGGAGCTCCTGTGAGATCTGTTGGCTCAAAGTGCATTTCTTTGTCACCAAATCCTTCATATATTTGGCATACACGAGCATCTTCTCTAAAGCTTCTAGAAGGGGGGTTAACATTAAGAGGAAGTGTTTGAACTTTCCCTCATCTTCCTGTTTCTTAAACCGTTGAGGGAAAGGAGGAGGAGACTTTGGAAGTGATTTCATCTTTTCATGCTCCCTTACTTCTTTTCTTAGCATCCCAGCAATATCCGGACCTTTTGCCTCAACCACAACTTCATCACAGATTCCCCTCTCATCAACTTCATCCACAATCACCTGTATAGGGGGATCTATGGTGATTTTGCCACTCCGAGTCATAACTGCCATGAAATGCCCTTCATTTTTAGGATTTTTAACCGTATTGCTTCGTAAGGTGCCCTTTTTCCATGGTTCGATTGCGAAGAAACTTTCCCAAATTGTTGTTGTAGTTGCTTTCATTCCCTTCAAGGTTTCATCTGTGTGGTCAGCTCTCTTTAACAACTTGTCAAACATCTCTTCAAGCCTAGAAGTGCTTGGCACGACTTTACTATTGTGGGGCGGCACATAAGGACCATTCCTATAACCATCAATTCTACCCCATTCAGCATCTGGCACTCTCACCCTTTCATAGTAACCACCTCTATTGTCTCTATAAGCTCCATTAAGGTTCTAGTTCTGACCATGATTTTCGAGGCCTTGCCTCCAATAATCCGAGTTGGACCCTTGGGGGTTTTTCCAAATATCCACCGCTTGGTTACTCAGGAAACAAGCATCTTCATCAAAGAATGGATCTTCATACATGGGAGCCTTAGGAAGTTTGTGAGTGGCTGCTTGGACACTTGCTTGATTTTGCTTCAAAACCAAGTCCATACTTGTACGAAGTTGAGCAAGTTGCTCCATGATCTCTTCATTGACCTTTGATTGCCCATTTTTCGTGTTGACCGCACAACAAGTTTTCAATGCACCTCGCTGTCGTTGACCCCATGCTCTATTGCTTTTAACCACTTGCTCTATACTTACGGCTATCAATGCAAAAAGTTGGTCAAGAAAAATGCCTCCCATGATTGTGTTGGCACAAGCTTGACTATTCTCATCAACGGCCCGATAGAAAATCTCAACCAAGGGATCATCAACAATCTTGTGATCGGGGACCATCCACAAGCATTTGGTAATTCTCTCTCATGTTGACTAATAGAGTCACACGACAATTACTCAAGTTGTTTATTTGATCTTTGAGCTTTAGCTTCTTAGATCTTGGGAAATATCATTCGAGAAATACTCTCTGAAGCTCTACCCAACTTGTTATTGTACCTGGAGGAAGCTTAGACAACCACAGCTGCATTCCCAGTCAAAGACAACAGAAAAACCCATAAACCAACGGAATCAAGAGAAAGGTTTTGTGTCCCCATGACATTCTTGCAAACAAAAACCACAAATATGGAGATGATAGTGGGGATCCTCTGACGGTAGCCCTGTGAATAACCAACAATTTTTGGAGCATTTGAAGTAATCCACTAGACACCAAGAATTTAGTGTCTAGCGGTAGTGGAGCCAATATTATAGCACCAGTAACATCCATGGCTATAGGGTTCAAGCGATATTGGTTCCACCCATAAGTGTTCTCATTGAAGTCCCTAAGTTGTGGCCTGTTATCCCTTGGTGGTGGATTCTCCTCTCTTCCCATATCATCATTCATATTTATTTCTTCCTCAACCGTGATATCCTCATTGACTTTAGGTATTCTTCTAAAGATTCGATGGATCTCAAAACTGAATAGAGCTAAGGGATTGCCTTGGCTCCTTCTGTTAGGCATATAACCTACTGTACCCTACAATTAAAATCAAACAACAAAAACAAAAACAAAATTAAAATACAAAAGAGTCTAGAAATTAATACTTGAACTAACTAATAGTAAAATTAAGTCAAAACCTAGTCGTATTCCCTGGCAACAGCGCCATAATTTATGATGATGTTTACATTCCAATAAGAAAGGGGTCGCTGTCAGCAATTAACCTAACTGAAGGTTAGGGTCGAATCCACAGGGAATACAGGGCTTGACAACAAGAATTCACTATCAATGAATTCGAGTATCTATAACTAGAATCTCTAAATAGAGGGGGGACCTTTCTGTTATTTAAGAATCAAAACAAAAATAAACACTACACTACGACGCAAGAAAACACTCAATTTTAGGGACAACTTGTGAATTGTGTTCTCCATGGTTCGTTGACTAAATTACACTAGGCAACATAACTACAATTGGAGATTCACATACAGGACAGTAACTTAGGTTCTTCCAACCATCTTGTAAAGGTGAAGGTCAAATTTTACTATGGCGCTTAGTCGGCAACCATGGTGTCCTAACTAACCGTTACCTATTGTCCCAGTCAACCTCCCCTTGGTCAGGTTTGGCTGATTGGATGAGAACACATCATCGAATCATGTCATCTACTTCTCTTTTCCTATTCGTCACGACCTTGGTCGGGATCGTGATAGTAGGCGAGATTTGATGTTGGCCACTACTAAACAACAATCATAAAAAAGAGAAATAGACAATACATGCAAAACCCCAATTATAGAAATGCAATAATCTAGGTCATCTCAAGCCAACTACCCATGGTTCCCACAAGCCCAAGTTGTAGGTGCTTACCTACTCATGGCTATGGCAAAACAAACAAAAATACTAAGAAAAGATATAGTTGAGAGTTTTACCCAAAGTAATGGAGAATGATAGAACCACAAGTTGCAAACTAAAAGCATGATATATTGAGAATGAAAATAATGTGGGATTTGCAGTACCAAAAAGTGGGTTTTCCAAGAGAAAACAAAAAAAACTAAGCGAAAACCTCAAGAAATCTTAAGAGAATAATCAAAAGTGATATTCAATGTCTAAAATTTTTGAATCTCTCCATCAAAAACCCTAACTTAAAGTATTTATATTGTTTACAAATTTACCCTAAAAGATACACAGAAAAGACAATTGGCATATGGTTCGTCTCGTAGGTACGACTCGTAGGGTGCCCTACGAGTCATAATTGAGGTCTCATATATCAGGTTCTTGGCATTTTGGACTCAACTGGTATGACCCACTGTTATGAGTCATTGCTTGGGCTACGACTCATATTGTCACGCCCAAAGTCCCGTTAGGGCGGACTGGCACCCTTTGCACGATAAAGCTCGGGAGAACCAACATGTATCCATGCGCTTTCTATACATATTATAAGGGATTTCTATGTTTAAGATGCCTTTAAGAAAATAAATAGTGATAACAAGCTAAAATAAAATGCATATGGCTAGGCCGTTAGGGCCACATTTCTAAACTATGAGACATGACCACACTTTAATTTACATAGTCTACAAAGCCTCTAGGTAAGGAAAAGTATCTTATAAGGGTTGGGAAAGGCCCCGCCTCGGCTAACTATTCAACACAAAAATATAAGCTCTAGAAACATAAAACTCCAAAGCAACCTAGAGCTTGGTAACAATAGCTAGATATCTTGTACTCCTACTTGGGAGATCTACTGACACCTGTACCTGCAGCATGAAATGCAGGTCCTCCATAAGGGACGTTAGTACGAGATAATGTACTAAATATATAAGGAAGGAAACACTGTATATGAAGTAACAACTCAAATGGAACTATCAACTGGTGTAGGATAAGAGACAACCCTTAGTTATACTGTGGGATCATGTACTTTATGTTCTTTTTATTACTTTACCTTTACTGTATAATCTTTGCACAGTAAGTAATACAAATGACCAGCTGATCAATGGTAAATCTATATCAGGATCGGCCCTAGCTAGGCTTTTCCTTTAACTTGGGCTACCCCCGTGATAGGATCGACCCTGGCTAGGTGATTCTTCCACCCTTTAGGTTACCACCTATCAATAAACAATATACTTTACCTTTCAATTACCTTTGAGATGATTCTTTTGGTGGTCATAATATTAGAGTTGTAGGACTATAGATGTAGCATATGACATGTAGATAATCATATAAGACAAGATGACAATGAAAAGAGTACGTTACACAAATAATGAAATGCGTATGAGATGAAACAACTCGTGAACTTTATTTAGCAACAAGGACCCATGTAACTTGGTATCCACGTATGTATGCATATTTGAAGGTGACTATGTATGGAAGCATATGAACATGTGAAAGAGTGGAGACACGGTTAATAGTTGTGTCGGAGTTGGTAAGTGCCTTTACGTGCCAAGGAGGGATCTATGTTTCATGCCAAATAATATAAACTCAAGTAGCCTTATATACCTCGCCGTACTACCTCCCTATTACCTCGAGATAACCTTCCCTTCCTCCAAATATTTATGTATAACATAGTAGGTTATAAAACTAGCATTAGCATCCAATAGATACATTTTGGAAGTGCAATCTCATAAAAAGAACATACCGGCAGCAAGCGTATAATTATAAACCCGAGCATATTGTTTCCACCCCTAATCATATTTTCTAAATACAAATTCTCATATACATAGCATGTGCAGCCTGTTTTAGTGCCATAGCAGGTTTACAACAGCCCACAAAGCACAAAACATAACAATTCTACACAATATACAAATAGGCGGCATAACGTTACGTCCCTTCGCCACATTTTGACGTCGACAACCCCGAACCTGTTTCAACTTTACCCAAACTATCCTCAACACATCTATACATAGAAAACACCCTAGAAAGTTCTTATAACAATACCAAACAGTCATGAAGAACATGAGGCAATAACCTTCCATCCATCAGCCCACAAGTTCGTACTATAAGTACAATTGCGATATTCTATAAGAACTCACTTTCGCGAACTGTAAAAGTGGTACAACAGTTAAGTTACATCACTAAGAAACTATACCTTGTTAAGAACATAATTCTTACTTCATAATTCAGCCAACCAATAAGAGAAGATCCTCTTGAATAACAAGAAAGGTTCACAACAATCTTTAGGACACATGTTGTCCAAATTTTTCAGCATATACCTAACCAACATAGTTTCTTGTTTTTCATGAGGAAACCTTACTAAATACACAACTATAATCACTTACCTTAACCTTCAAGGTTGAGGTCCTCCTTAACAACCCTAAAAGCTTCTTTTGGCTGCTTTAAAAAGTCAAGAAAGAAGAACAAAGAAGCTTTGTGAAAGCTGAAATTTTTTCAAGTCTAAGAATGAATTAAGTTTGCTGCTTGTAACCCATTTGAAAGGATTACTTTTGCCAAAATTATTTTACCTTTTAAGCCTTATTTTATCAAGTTGGTAAGTTACCATTTTTCTCCTTTAACTTGGGCCTTATTGGGTTGCAAACTAATGGGCCTTTGCTGCCCATTTTCCCCCTTTCTCTTAGTTAGTTTGGGCCTATATTATTAAAGATATTGTGATGTCTTTGGGCTATTGTAATATCCTTCTTGGGCTAAAGATATATTCCATTTATGATACTAAAACATGGGCTAAAGTTACACCCTTAATACGGACTTTATTCATAATCGGACTTGGACAAATTCGACGTCGGTCCTTGTCTCTGTTTAGCTAGTAATTTAAGCTGGGCAAGTAGGTGACTCACCTGTTAGCTTCCTAAGTCATACAAGCATCTCAATTCTCACACCTTATTTAGGGTCGCGATCTCCTGAATTTGACAAAAAACTTATTTACACTTGACCCTGTTCAGCGTTAGACATACAAATAGCCCTCTAATTTGAGATTCAAGCACTTTTAAAATGGGAACTAATTTGATCAAACCATATCATATTTCATTTGCATAGTAGTAGTATTGTAATATGTGGAGTGTTACACATATGCTCCTCTTATAGTCTAGGCCTTCAATTTTTAATCCAAAGCCTTGGCTCTCTATTTCTTGCTACGAGTCCACCTATATAAAGCTTCGTAAGGTGTCGTCTCGATACTTACGTGGTAGCTATTATTATAGGAAAATTCAATATGTGGAAAATGGTCCACCCAACTACCTTTAAAGTCCAATCACAAGCTCGCAATATATCTTCAAGTGTCTGAATGGTGCATTCTGCTTGACCGTCTGTTTGAGGGTGGAAAGCTGTACTCAAATTCACTTGTGTCCCTAAACTCCTTTCGAAGGACTTCCAAAACTTTGCAGTGAATTGAGCTCCTCGGTCAGATATAACGGAGATTGGGACTCCATGTAGCCTGACTATCTCTTTAAGGTACACTTTGGCATACTCTTCAGTTGTATAATTACTCCTCATTGGCAAGAAGTGTGCTGACTTTTTGAGTCTGTCAGCTATTACCCATATGGTGTCAAACTTCTGAAATGAGTGAGGCAACCCGGTAACAAATTTCATATTGATCATATCCCACTTCCATGCTTGAAGTTCTATACACTATATATAATCTCCTGGCTTTTGGAGTTCTACTTTCACTTGTTGGCAATTTGGACATTGAGCCACAAATTCTGCAAGGTCCTTTTTCATGCCTCCCCACCAAAACATTCCCTTCAGGTCATGTTACATCTTAGTTGATCCTAGATGGATAGAATATCGGGAATGAAGGGCTTCTTCCATTATCCTCTTTCTTAATCCATTAATATCAAGCACACATAATCTATTTTAGCAGTAAAGTACTCCATTTTGTGTAAGGTCAAAGCCCTTTATCGTGTCCTAACTCAATTTTTCCTTAAGCTGTCGTAGACCAGAATCCTTGAACTGTTTTTCTTTCACCTCTATTACTAATGAAGACGTTGCTGCATTATGTACAACCACCCCTTCCTTTGGAGTTTCAAGAAGGCAAACTCCCAAATTGGCTAGTTGAAGTAGATCCTTAGCCACTCTTTGACTTACCATGGCTTGACCACCAGTATTCATGATTGCCTTACCTCACAGAGCATCGGCTACCACATTTGCCTTCCCCGGGTGGTAAAGTATATCAACGTCATAATCCTTCATCAGCTCTAGCCACCTTCGCTGTCTTAAGTTTAGGTCTTTCTGCTTTAAGATTTAT
Source organism: Solanum medicagineum (assembly GCA_026153255.1). Lineage (NCBI taxonomy): Eukaryota > Viridiplantae > Streptophyta > Magnoliopsida > Solanales > Solanaceae > Solanum > Solanum medicagineum. The sequence continues at coordinate 18,993 of JAPFFP010045221.1, read as the reverse complement.
TGCAAGCCCTTATGATCAGTATATATGTCAACGTGAACCCCATACAAATAGTGGCGCCATATTTTCAGAGCAAACACAATTGCTGCTAGCTCAAGACCATGTGTTGGATAGTTTTTCTCATGTGGTTGTAGTTTTCTAGATACATAAGTAATTAACCTAACACTCTATGTCAGTACACACCATAAGACATCTCCTGAAGCATCGCAATACATTGAATACCCCTTGGTGCCTTTTTGAAGTACTAGTACAGGTGCAGAAGTTAACTTATTTTTAAGCTCCTGTAAGCTCCTTTCACATGCATCATTCCATTAGAACTCGGTTTCTTTATGTGTCAACTTTGTTAGAGGTGTAGAAATAGAAGAAAAGCCTTCAACAAACCTTCTGTAATAACCTGTCAAACCTTCTGTAATAACCTGTCAACCCTAGAAAGCTCCGAACTTCCATGGGTGTCGTAGGCCTTGGCCAATTTTTTATAGCCTCTATCTTTTGTGAATCAACCCTTATTCCCTCATCAGACACAATATGACCCAAGAATGCCACTGATTTTAGCCAAAATTCACATTTAGAAAATTTAGCATACAACTATCGATCACGAAGAACCTGTAACACTTGTTGTAAGTGATTTGCGTGGTCCTTTTCTGGTCTTGAATATACCAAAATGTCATCTATAAATACTATCATGAACACATCCAAGAATGGCTTAAATACCCTGTTTATCAGATCTATAAAAATTGTTGCTATATTCGTTAGCCCAAATGACATAACAAGAAATTCAAAGTGACCATAGCGTGTTTTGAAAGCAATCTTAGTTATATCTTTCTCCTTCACCCTCACTTGGTGATAACCTGACCTCAAATCAATTTTTCAAAAGCATTTTGCACCCTGTAACTGATAAAATAAATCGTAATCCTGGGGAGGGGGTATTTATTCTTAATTGTCACCCCATTCAATTGTCGATAGTCGATACACATTCTCAAGGTACCATTCTTTTTGTATATAAATAAAACTGGTGCACCATAAGTGGACACACTAGGTCTTATAAAACCCTTCTCCAATAAGTCTTTTAACTGCTCTTTTAATTCACGCAATTCTGTTAGGGCATTCTATATGGAGGGGTGGAAATAGGTTGAGTGCCTGGAAGTAACTCAAAACCAAAATCTATTTCTCGTTCTAGAGGTAACCCTGGAAGTTCTTCAGGGAATACATCAACAAATTCATTCACTGCTGGAACAGATTGAAGAGTTGGCGATTCTGCCTCTGTATCCCTCACTCTAACTAAATGATAGATATACCCCTTAGATATCATCTTTCTAGCCTTAAAATGGAGATAAACTTACTCTATGGTGCGCCAATATTGCCTTCCCATTCAATAACTGCCTCATTTTTAAAGTGGAAGTACACTTTCTTAGTTCAGCAATCCACGGTGACATAGCAAGAAGCTAACCAATCCATGCCCATCATAACATCGAATTCCACCATTTCTAGCTCAATAAGGTCAACCCATGTGTCACGATCACAAACAGTTACTACACAGTCATATAAATCCTTCTAGCCATAATAGATTCACCAGTTGGTGTAGACACTTCAAATGGTTTGTTCAATAATTTGGGTGTTCTCTTAAACTTCCCAGCAACTAGTGGGGTAATATATGATAGTGTAGAACCAGTGTCAATTAATGCATATACATTATGTGAAAATATTGACAATATCAGGTGAAGCTTCCAAATTTTGCCGACTCCCCAGAGCATAAGTGCGATTCTGGACTCTGCTAGAACTAGTTGCCCCTCTAACACCTCTACCACGACCTATAGGAGCTTGTTGACCCCTACCTAATGAAGGAACTGATAATGATGATGCAACAACTGACCCAGTAGATTGTGCTATATTACCCATACGTCTCCTCGGGCAATCTCTCATCATATGCCCTAGCGCACCACGCCAATAATAAGCATCTGTCCCAACATGACATATACTTGAATGACTTCTTCCACACTGTTTACAAGGCTGAGTAGGGGACGTTTACTAGCCTGCCAATTATCCCGCTGTCCGGGCGCCTTGCCCTTCACTTATTGGACCAAATTGATTTATCCTAGACCCCTTAAGTTGTGATGGAACACTGGCTGCAGAGTAGGAGGATGATGGCCTAGGCGTTCTATTAAAAAACCGAGGCCTAAGCTCACCTTGGGGTGGTGTAAATTGCCCTATAGACCTGGCCCTCTTGGACTGCGCCCTTTCTAACTCTTGTGTCCTTCTCCTTTGCCTATGATCCTCCCATTCAATCCCCGTCGGAGTGTAGCAAGTTACGCAGCATAGAACTCACAGACTACATAAGGGGCATAGTTGCCTAGCAGTTTTATGGTCCATCGCAGTCCGTGCTCATCCAACCCAGCATCCGGTCCAGGCACTCTATCTAATCTGGAGGCATTCAATCTGGACTCCTCATGAAACTGTGGACCGGTTTGCCTTGCCCTTCTAACTCTAACCCCTGGTCATAAGTTTCTTTCATACCCGCAACACACCATCTGCGGTTGGCTGGGGGTTGGGACTGGACTTCCACTGCTAGGTCTGAGAGGTGGTCTCCGACTCTCACTCTGAACCTGAGTGTGAGGGGGTCATTTGAGGTAGGCTGTTATCTAAACCGTCCCTTTTACCCTATTGTTCCTCCTCTTTAGACTAGGAGGAACTGCTAACATTCATGGGCATCTGTGCTGCAAATACCCAGGTCTGGGGTCTATTGGCTTCGGGGTCTACCCTGACTCTATGGACTTCCACAGAGCCCTCCTCGGAGGATTCATCCATCAACCTCCATTCGAGAGTTTGAATTGCGCATTTGTCTTTTGGGGGCATTTTATCTACAAACCAACCAAATAGCAACATATAAATTAAAGATGCTTGATCCATTGGAACTCATAACAAGGGACAAGAAACAAAAACAAATAAAAAACATATAGTCATTGATGCAACTATAGGTTTACAGATATGAGGGCAGTTACAACTCATAGGGTAACCTACAAGTCATACACTATCCTTGTAGAACAATAAATCCCATAGAAATGCTTTTTAATCTCATATACGAGGCACAGTTACGACTTATAGGGAACCATCGAGTCGTAGTCTTGGCTTGTACCTATTTTCAGAAACATTTTTCAGAACTCTGATAAGCTTATGAGACCCTTACTACAAGTTGTAGCAGGAATTACGAGTCGTATATGAGTCTCGTATGAGAAACTTGAATGAACCACAGATGACTAATGCTTGCTACGAGGGACCAGTATGACTCATATAAGGACTTACGAGCCGTAGGAGTGCCTCATAGCTTAAAACAGATGGCACCAGTAGAGCCTATCATTTTCTCACAACAAGCACAAACTAACACATCATTGTAAATACTTAAGCACATAAGATCAATACAAGATACTTTGCACAAAGCAATCCCTCAATAACATCAGTAATGCAGAACAACCACCATCCCTAAGAATCGAACTCACTTTAACAGAATGTCAAGCACACCGCCAATACTTGGGAAATTTTGATTTCATACCTAGATATTATGAACCCCGCTTACGACTCATAGAGGACCCTATGAATCGTAAGGTTGGCTCATAGTTAACATGCCTACTTCTGAGACTTTCAATTCCCTTCTACAAACATGACTAGGAGTCGTGGTTATGACTAAGACTCGTAGTCTTGCTCGTGTATGATGTTTTAAGCATGAGTTTCTCCACTCTTCAGTTCCTGTTTTGTTCCTGCACCAAAATACTTAAGATCCACTATAATGCAAGTTGACACAACTGGTTCAAAATCTTAGCAGTCTCAACAAAATATTAACTATTATGTAATAGGCTATACAAATGAAAATGTCTCAAGATAAATGTAAACACAACAGATGCTTGGGTTGCCTCCCATGAAGCGCCTTGTTTAACGTCGTGGCTCGTCTATGCAATCACGGATAATCAAACTTCTCCATGAGTACCATCGTTGTTCCTTTTACTCTTCTTTTGTTTATCTTGCACTGCATCTAGTAGCTTAGCAAGCTGCTCCATCCTATCACCAAGACTTTGTGTTGATATAATTTGTTGTTCAACTTTGTAGTTACATTTGAGGATATCAAACTTTATCTCCCGAAAAATATCATCTTGCTCATTCTCCTTGATAAGGACTTGTTTAAGCATATGCTTAATCTGGGTTAATTTATCAGTGATATAATATTGGTATGGTAACCTCATCCAATGTGCAACATTTTCACTTTTGGGTTTACTTGAGGCTCCCATAAATGCACTGGTAGATGGTCCGGCTTGCCATTGAAGGGTTGGTAGACTTAGGCAACTGCAGATAGCTTGTCCATACTCTCAGTGATCTAATTAAATGGTCGTCTTACGAACTCCCAATAGTCCCCTCCAAATAATGCGTCAGCCTGCCCTTGTTGCTCAGAGGTTAATGCTCGGTAGAAGCTAGCCGCCAATTCATCCTCAGGCAGACCATGGTTCTGATTTGTTGCGAAGCACTACTTGTACCTTTCCCAAGCCACTACCAAAGGTTCTCCTGGTACTCATTTGAAATTACAGATGTTTTTCTGTAGATTTTGCCTGTTGGACTCCTTATAGAAGTTCATAAGGAAGACTCTCTATACTTCCCCCCTGTTAGAGCAAACAACATGTTGGAGAATCAACCACCACTCCGTAGCTTCACTCCATAGAGTCGTGGGGAAATCCTGAAGAGCTATGGCCTCCCAAGCAGTATGTCTTTTCCCAAGGACTCCCCTCAACGTTTGAGTGAAATTCTGTAGGTGGATTCGGGGATCTTCAGACTCTTGCCTATAAAATAGAGTGCGCCTCTACAAAGTTTCCAAAAAGTCATTTGCAATGTAGAACTTTTGTTCAGGCATAGTTTCAGCCAACCTGCACCTAAAATAAACTAACGAAAACAAACAACAAAAGTAAAATACAGGAGAGTCAAAAATCAACACTAGAACTAACTAATAGTGAAATTAAATCAAAACTTAGTCGTATTCCCCGGCAACGGCGCCATAATTTTTTTGACAACAATTCTCTGATGTTCATGCTCCAATAAGAAAGTGGTCATTCTCAGAAATTAACCTAACCGAAGGTTAGGGTCAAATCCACAGGGAATACAGGGCTTGACTACAAGATATTACTACTAATCATTTCAAGCATCAATAACTAAAATCTCTAAGTGGGGAGGGGGGGTTTGTTATTCATAAAACAAAAGTAAAATTATGACTATACTACTACGCGGAAAAGCACTCAATTTTAGGGACAACTTGGGAATTATCTTCCCCATGGTTCGTTGACTTAATTACCCTAGGTAACATAACCATAATTGAAGATTAGCACGCAGGACGGTAACTTAGGTTCTTCTAGCCCTCTTGTGAAGGTGAAGATCGAATTTCACGATGGTGCTTGGTCGACAACCATGGTGTGCCAACTAACCATTACCAATTGTCATAGTCAACCTCCCCTTAATCAAGTTTGGTTGATTGGATGAGTAGACATCGATTGAATCCTTTCATCTACTTTCCTTTTCCTATTCATCACCACCTTGGTCGGGACCGTGATAGTAGGTAGGTTTGTTGTTGGCCACCATCAAACAACAATCATAATGAAGGGAAATAGACAATACATGTAAAACCCTAATCATAGAAATGCAATAAACCTAGGCTATCTCAAGTCAACTACCCATGGTTCTCACAATCCCAAGTTGTGGGTTCTTAGCTACTCATGGCTAAGGAAAAACAAGCAAAAATGCACATACAAGACATAAATGAGAGTTTTACCAACAACAATGAAGAAACTAGGCACCACAAGTTGCAAACCCATAAGCTTGATTAATCGACAATCAGTACAAGGCATAATTTGCAATCCCCAAAATGGGTTTCCCAAGAGAGAACAATAAACTAATCTTAAAAAACTAAGAAAGATTCAAAAGATGATTGTAAAATGTCTCCTGGTCGAACTCCTTTGTAAAACCCTAACTTAAACTATATATAATATTTTAAAAACAACCCTAGAATTTACACAGAAAGGAAATCTTGCAACTGATAAGTCTCGCAGGTATGACTTGTAGGATGACCTATTAGTCATAGTCAGGGTCTCCTATCAGGTTCTTGGCATCTTGGACTAAACTGCTGATTCCTGCTACGACTCCACCTACATGAGTCATAGTGAAACTTATGACTCGTAGGATGGCCTCGTAAGGGGTGACCTCCACTTAGCAGATTTCTGAATTCTTGGTCTCTGATTCTTGCTATGACACACTCTACGACTCGTAGCTTGGGCTATGACTCATAAGTGTGCTCATATGTCCTAAGCTTCAGCGAAATCTGCAACTTTTCTTCAAAATCATACCAACCTAACTTTTCTGCAAGAAAACACAACACATACAAATCAAAAAAATTCGCACTAGGAACTCACAAAATCCCTTATTTTAGGCATCAAATGTGTTGTATTTTGACAGCACATCATTCTCCTCACATCTGGAGAGGACTTTTGTCGACTTTGTTTTGTTTTCAACATTTCCCTAATCAACCTTACCTTTCCCATAGCCTCCATAAGCTGATCCAGACCCAACAAAGCCATTACCTCAAACCATCCAACCGGGGACCTACAATGTCTACCATAGAGAGCCTCAAAAGGAACCATACCAATGCTAGAATGATAGCTATTATTATAAGCAAACTCAATCAATGGAAGATAATCGTCCCAACTACCCTTATACTCCAATAAGTAATCCCTAAGCAATCCCTCAAGAATTAGGATAGTTCTTTCATCTTGGCCATCCGTTTAAGGGTGAAAGGCCTTACTAAGCTTTACCTTGGTACCAAGACCTATTTGGAAGGACCTCAAAAAGTGAGAAGTGAATTGAGCACCACGATCCAATATTATAGATAAAGGCACCCCATGCAATCTAACCAATTCATGAATGTATAACCTAGCATAATCTTCGGCCCTATAAGTAGTCTTGACCATTAGGAAATGAGCTGACTTTGTCATTCTATCAATCACAACCCAAATGGAATCAAAACCCCTTCTAATCTTAGGCAACGCAACCACAAAATCCATGTTAATTTCCTCCCACTTCCAAGTAGGAATCTCTATATATTGGCTTAGGCCACCCGGCCTTGGATGCTCGGCTTTACTTGTTGGCATTTATGGCAACCAGATACAAATTTGGCAATGTCTTTCTTCTTACCTCCCTACAAAAACACATCCCTCAAATCGTTATACATCTTTGTAGAACCAGGGTAATAGAATAGGAAGAATTATGAGCATCATCAATCCTCTTCCTCAAGTCATCCACATAAGGCACACACAACCTATGGCGTATCTAAGGGAATCATCTCCCCCTTGGGAGAAAACCTCCACCTTTCCCTCTCTCACTAAGCCTTTGATTCTAACAAGGAGGGGTCCAGATCTTGCTTTGCTTTTACTCATCAACCAAGGAAGATTTTGAACCATAAACAACAACAAAAATACCACCATTATCAACCTCTTCCAACCTAACCCCCAATCTAGCCAAATGATGGACCTCTCTAGCCATCTCTTTTCCCCCATCATCAACATGGGCTAGGCTACCAATAGACATCTGACTCAAAGCATCGATGACAACATTAGCCTTACCGGGGTGATAATGCACACTCATATCATAAGCCTTACGAAGCTCTAACCATCTTCGTGGCCTCAAGTTGAGATCTTTGTGGGTGAACACATATTGTAGACTCTTGTGATCCGTAAACACATCAACATGCACCCTATACAAAGATGCCAAATTTTCAAAGTAAAAACTACGGCGGCCAATTCAAGATCATGGATAGGATAATTCTTTTCATGCACCTTGAGTTTTCTAGAAGCATAGGCTATCACCTTACCATATTGCATCAAAGCACAACCCAAACCAATTCGTGAGGCATCACAATACACAAGAAACCCTTCTAACCCTTCTGGTAGAGACAAGATAGGAGCGGAGATAAGTTTATCCTTCAAGGTTTGGAAACTCATTTCACACTCATTGTTCCACACAAATTTAGCCTTCTTTTGAGTCAACTTAGTCATAGGAGAATCAATAGAAGAGAACTCATTCACGTATCTCATGTAGTAACCTGCTAGGCCCATGAAACTTCTAATGCTAGATGGAGTAAAAGGTCTAGGCCAATTTCTAATCACTTCCTTCTTCTTAGGATCTTCTTTAATACCATCCCCTGACGACATATGACCTAGAAAGGTAACTTCTTTCAACAAAAATTCACATTTCTCATCTTAGTATACAACTTCTCTTCCCTCAATCTTTGTAGTACTACCGTCAAATGGCTCACATGCTCCTCCTCACTATGAGAATAGATCAAAATATCATAAATAAAAACCACCATAAACAAATCAAGGTAGGGTATAAATACCCTATTCATAAGATCCATGAAGATAGTCAGTCCATTGGTCAACCCAAAAGACATAACCACAAATTAACAATGCTCATATCTAGTCCGGAAGGCTGTCTTAGGAATGTCACACCCCGTCACTTTCACTTGGTGATACCTGGACCGAAGATCAATCTTAGAGAAGTGACTAGCCCGTTGAAGTTCGTCAAAAAGATCATCAACCCTTGGTAGAAGGTACTTATTCTTGATGGTGACTCGATTAAACTATCGATAGTCAATACACATTCTAAGAGAACCATATTTCTTCTTCCAAAAAAAATCGGTGCACCCAAGGTAATTGGCTAGGCCTAATAAAACCCTTCTCTAACAAATCCCTCAATTGCTCCTTCAACTCCTTTAACTCGGTCCGGGCCATACAGTAAGGGGGAATAGAAATGGGTTGAGTATCAGGAAAACCATCTGCACTAAAGTCTGTTTCCCTTTTAGGAGGAACACTAGGAAGGTTACTAGGAAAAACATCAAGATAAACATTCACCACCGGAACTGACCTATAGGAAGAACTTTGGACTCAACATCCCTAACCCTCACAAGATGATAAAGACACCCCTTAGGGAAGAACTTTTGGGCTTTAATGAAAGAGATAAACCAACCCTTAACCACCACATCATGACTCTCCCACTCAAGGACGGGTTCATTTGGGAATTGGAATTTGACCCTACGGGTTCTACAATCAATAGAGGCATAATAGGCATGCAACCAATCCATCCCAAGAATGACATCAAAATCCACCATATCCAACTCAACAATATGACAAGGCAAAATTTTATGCAAAACGTAAACAGGACAATTCGTATAGAGCTTTCTAGCAACAATAGATTCACCAATGAGGGTAGACACCTCATAAGATTCACACAATAATTCGGGCTCAACATGAAACTTTCTGGCAACAAAAGGAGTAACAAAGGAAATAGTGGCACCCGGGTCTATCAATACATACACATCAAAATCAAAGATTTTTAACATACCGATAATGACATCGAGCACCTCATCTACCCCTTAACTCCCTTGAAGAGCATCGAACCAATTGTGCCTTGAGGCACCACCTGGTTGGCCTCTTCTCCCAAGGGACCGCATTTGCAGCCCGGCCTTGTCGACAAACATCCTTACCCTTGTTTTGATTATGAGGACAATCAACCTTCTTGTGACCTACTTCTCCACAACTATAGCAAATAGTAGTGTCCCTCAAACATGGACCACCATGGCCTCTACCACATTTTGGACACATTGCATTAGGCACCACACTACAATCACATTGGGCCCTTGGGTAGTCATTGGCAAACCTTCTATTAGGAACATGAGAAGACCCTTAGCCTTGATGAAACTGGCTACCCTTCGGACCTTGGAACTTACCATTAAAATGGGACCTCTTGGCCTCACCACTTCTCCTCTTTTTCCATTGTTCCCCCTCCAATTGTTCGGTGTAAGTCATGAGGTGGGACAAGTCCATGTCACTAATCAACATAGTTGGACGACACTTCTCATTCACCAAATCAGTTACACCTATCACAAACTTGTTAATTCTAGACATCGAGTCGACAACCAAGCGTGGAGCATATTTAGAGAGTTGGTTGAACTTGAGGGCATACTCTCTCACACTCATGGACCCTTGTTTCAAATTCATGAACTCCATTTTGGCCTCCCTAAGCCCAAGAGGGAAGAACCGATTAAACAAAGGCGCCTTTAACTACTCCTAAAGAATTACATTGTTGACACCTTCTCCTCCTTACATTGAGTATACCATATTTGGGACACCTCCTTGAGTTGGTAAGATGCTAACTCCGCCTTCTCCTCTGATCTAACACCCATGATAGACAACACTTTATATACTTCATCAATAAGTTCTTGAGGATCTTCATCCACTTTAGACCCATTGAAATCCGATGGGTTCATTCTCATGAAGTCCCTTACCCTTGATGCTGAGTAGGAGCATGAGAGTCTTAGGCCCCTTGATTGATTTCATTAGCCATGGCTTGAGCTAGCATGGCAATAGCATCCCCAAACTCTTCATGAGCAGGTTGTTCTTCCGGGTGCCGGCTCTTCTTCTTTTGGGAATAGGCATGATCTAGCATAGAAAGAACATTCGTTAGGGGAAAACCTTACCTTAACTACTATAGTATGACATGGAGTAATAAGAAGGGAATTGTTTCCTAAAACGTCTCATAGCCTCTTGCACATAGTCGCGGTACACTTCACAACCATGAATAAGACTCTAATTGACGCGGTGTGTTGGATGCCGAGGACCATTAACAACCTAATACTTTGATACCAAGTTTGTCACGATCCAAGCCTAGGGACTAGACATCACAGGGCGAATGGGGAACTCGAAGGGACCCCAAACAAGCCTCTTAATATGTCATTACACATCCTTGGTCGTGGAAGCAATTAAACAACAATAAGAGAATTTAAATAAGGGAAAAGGGGCTAATGGAGTCTTTCATAGTATTAAAACATACAAGAGTCAAGACAGTCAAAGCTCATAACATCATTACATAACTTGTCCAACAATACCTCTACACTTAGATTTGAACGGCGGCCAAGACAACTTTCCGGGCTCACCCTCATAGTCAAAAGCATACAAATAGATAATGAGAGTCTTTACATAATCATAGGAACAAGAGATATCATCTTCATGGTTGATGACTCACCAAACTTGGTTTAAGAAGATAGTACTAGCCATGTAGAGGATGAGGATGATCTTGAGGAGCTCCAGTTCCTACACGGTAATATTATGCAAGCATGGAGTATGCGTTAGTATGTTTTAATGAACTAATTATGTAGAATGCAATGCAACAAGAGATAGGCAACATAATCTAAATACATAGTCAGGCAATAATTGAGCATATAGCAATATGGCATGCATGAGCGATGCTTGAGTAAAACATGCTTATATAGAACATATTACATGTGTAATAAGAGACCATCATGTCCAAGGCCTACCACCCCCTTGGAGAGGAAGTTGAGGTATCAACTCCTCAATTGGTTGATGGTTGTCTCCCTACATCCATTGTGATTGAGGTATCAACCCCTCAATTTGGTTGATGGTTGTCTCACCCTACCATCCATGGTGATTAAGGTATAACGCCCCCTCAACAAGGTGTGATCAAATTGCAACATTATAGATACTTTTTATGAAATCAACACATATATACATTACTTTGATCATCATAAAGTCACTTGACTCATACATCATGCATTAGATCATCAATAGCTCAAGAACCCTGAATTGGACATTTTATCGAACACTTGGTGGGTGTGTAATGCTAATGTAAAATTATGCAATTCAAGAGTGAAATCATGAACGAGAACTTGAAGTAAATCAACCCATCAACACTTGGTAATACCACCTTGCAAAATACATTGAAACCCCTCATCAAAACTCATCATAGATCTTAGATCCATCAAAATATGCTTAAATAGCCACACTTTAATGAAACACCAAGATAGTTCATAGTCAAATTCAAAACCAAAAGAACCATAAGTAAATCAACTTACAAAGATGCAATTTATGTAAAACGGAAGCTTAGGCACCATCGGTGAAAAGACCCAATGCTTGATACCCACATACCTCTACTTTGGATAATTCCTTGATGAAGGTCGAGATGAAAATTTGATGCTTGATTGAATTTCTCAAATCAAGAAATGAGTTTGGGACACTTGATTTTGAGTGAAGTATTTAGCTAAGTGTTTGAGAAGGTTTTGGGGAATGTCTTGTATGATATGAAGGTGAAATATGGCTAAGTATAGGTATTTTTACGCATGGGGAGGCTTAGGCCCAAGACCCAAAGGCCTTGGACCGAACAATAAAAACTGGCCAAAAATAACACTAGTCCGCGCCCTAGCCGCCTTAAGCCAAGGGTGCAGATCAATACTTGAAATTGCAAATTAGGGAAATGAAATTTTGATACAGTTGCTCTAAAATCGAGGTTAGACCCTTTTCCTACCGAATTTTGTACCCTGATCAAGAATATGAAGTTGGATTTTCAATATCACGAACGGATTTTTAGATATATAGAATTTACGATTATGGGCATTTTCGAGGCATATTTTCAGACACTTTTGAGATCATTTCAGAGGATCGGCTATACGAGATCTCTATATGAGTCATAGAGCATTCTACGAGTCATATAGACGGGTTTCGTGAAGATTTCTAGAGAGGGATAATTTGAAGCAGCTGAAGCCTACAAGTATGAAGCATAGGTAGTAAATCTGTTTGCGAGTCGTACAGATGGTTCATAGAAGTGAAGTCTAAGATTCAAAGAGCAGATTACGACTTGTACAGGCCTCTATGAGTCATAAATAGGTTTCGTGGAGTTCGTCGACTAGTTTTTTTATTTTATTAATGACTTAATTTAATTACTATAAATAGTATTTTCAGGTCATTTTTAGAGAGAACCATCAGTTTCATTGTAATTAGGTTTAGAATACAATACATAGAGATAAAATTGAGAGAATACACTTGTGAATTAATTTGATCTTCAAATCTTGTGATTCTCAATCAATTTTGGATTTGGTTGATTCTCAATTCAATTGGGTAAGTGTTTAATTATGTTTTCTGAATTCACTATTTCTTCATCTACCCATAACATGTGTAGCTGAATCCACAACTTGGACTTGTAGGAACCATTAAGACCTAACCAAATAAACCTAGGTAATTTGCAATTCTCAGAATGGGTATTTACATGCATTAATCAATTCTCTTTGTTTTGCATGTTTTCTAGTGGTGGCCAATATTAGAACTTGCCTAATGTTACTTTCTCGATCAAAGTAGTAATTAAAAGGAAAAGAGATTGATTAACAGGATTCAATGATGTGTCTTCTCTAATCAACCAAACAGGGTCAAGAGGAGGTTGACTGGGATTATAGGTAATGGTTAGTATTGAACACTATGGAGATGGGCCAAGTCACATAGTGAAATTCGCCTCTCACCTTTGGCCAAAGGGCTTGGTGAACTTAAATTACCGTCCTGCATGCTATACTCTAGTCAAGAATTGGGTTAGTGTTATTGAGTTAGTGAATCATGGGGAACACAATACACAAGTTGCTCTCTATTATTGATTATCTCCTGTTATAGTTAGTGTAGTTTGTTTTCTCATATATTACTTCAAACCCTCCCCCCTTTGGGGAATTGAGTTGGTTAATTACTTAAATTGGTTATTTTATGAATTCTCACAAGTCTATGTATTCCCTGTGAGTTTGTCCCTAACCTAGGTTAGGTTTTATATTTGACAACGATCGGTTTATCCTCTAAAAATGAGTTGTAACTTGGGCGTGATCAAATGGCCTGAACGGATGCTGTTGACACATAGTCCATGCCAGCGGGTGTTTTGGTGTAGGAATTGCCTCTAGGGAAGAAGTTGTAGTGGTGGTCCCACTCTCTACATTAGGCTTAATCTACGGGGGCCTCTCACCAGTAGTAGAAGTAGTAGTGGTGGTGGATGGAGTCTTAGATGGTGGTTCCACCAGATAAATCTCTGGTGTCTAATATGGGTGGCCTGGTGCTCGCTGGAGCGCCACAGTATTATCCTTAGCCTTGATCAAGCTGACATCCAAAGTATGCTGGACCTCTATTAGTGAGTCCAGATGATGTAGACACTCCGGCCCCGACTCTATATAGAGTCTATAGATCAAGCATGGGAAGGGATGAAGGTAGACCTCTTTATGGTTGCCTCGTGTATCTGTCTGCAATGAGACTGGCCTAATCAATCTCCTAGCCATCCAAGATGCTGGCAACCAAAACAGTATCATCCAGCATCAAAGTATTGTCTACAAGTGTGGGCTAGATCTGTGATCTCACCACAGCCCACCACAATTTGGTGAGGAAGCTGAGTGAGGCCTTCACAATAAGCTCTGACGATACAGCTATCCATGCCAGGTTCAGGCCCTGCTTTGCAATCTAGTCAGCAACCCATCTCATCAAACTGGCCCTACGGGCCTGATTTCTTATAGGGCCTTATCTTGCTCCCTCCCAATCTGCAATTATACTTTGTTGTCGATCTGGCTGCTAGGAACTCAGGACCGAATAGCATGCAATGGATATAGTCTTGGAGATGTCTTCCTACCGACCCCTCACTCTAGTATGTGTTAGTATGGGCTGAGCGAGGGGCTTCTTCCACTTGGGAAGAGTGCTGAGAACTTTGGCGGCATATGAAGCATAGAACTCATGAACCATGGTCGGGAAGTATTTCCTCAATGATCTAGCCAACCACTAGATCCAATATCTGCTAATAGTGTCCTGCAAGCCTGGGAGACTGTCCGATCTCGAAGTAATGATACGGGGCTCTTCAAAAGTAGAATGAGTTGGTTTGCCTCACTTATTCTACTGTACACCCTTTGTGTAGTTTGCCTACATGCCCTCCACACACCAGTGGAGATGCCGAAGGTGGTGTAGAGGACTCTGTCTCCAACTCATCACCGGACTCTGACTCGGACTCCTCTCCAAAAGGATTTATCTGGATGGAATTGCTATCTTTGTTGCCTCCTTCTTCGAACTGGGGAGAGCGGATAATGACAGCCTGGGTCTGGGCCTGTCCAATCTGGTAGCAGCCTGTGTTGTGGTTGCTCAACATCCGGATCAGGATGGACATTAAGCTCCTCAAGTGATCCACTTCTCTCGGAGGTTCTCTAATTCTCTGACGGCTCATCTCGCAGCCTCTGTTGTAGGGCCTTAATCTCTGTTCATCTTGCCTGTGGGGCCATAGCGCCTGAAATGTACATATTTAGCAAATATGGTAAGCCTCATAAGTCAAGGAATGAAAAGCAAAAACATTTCAGACTTGGTGACAGAAGGGTCTACAAAGGCACCTTTGCGGGCAGTAGTAAAAACTACGTGCCGTAAAAGGCCTTTGTAGAAGCAGGGTTTTTAACTTTTGGCTACTGGAATTGCATCCACGAGACCAAGTATGACTCATAGAATATTCTACGAGTCATAGACTGAGTAATGGATATAATCTAGTGTTTGAATTTTTTACTAGCGGGGATCTATGAGACCTATCCATGAGCCAATTCATGACACATGCAATCACATATCGATTTCCAACCACATAGTCTATTCAATTCAAATGACATGTGATGACATGGTTTCCATATAACAACATTAAAACATGTAAACATGTCCATACACATAATTTTCTATCTTTTAACATCTTTCAAGTATCGGCAACACATTAGTCATGTTCACATTTGATGTGCTATCAAAATACAACACATTTGGTGCCTGAAACAAGGGATTTTGTGAGTTCTTAAAGCGACTTTTTAGTCTTTTGATGTGTTCTTTTGTTAAGCTTGCAGAAAGGTTAGGTTGGTGTGATTGTGGAGAAAAGGTGCAGAATTTGTTGAAGCATAGGCCTTACGAGCCCACCTAAGAGTCGTAGCTTAAGCTACGACTCGTAGGGTGGTGTCGTAGAAAGAATTAGAGACCAAAAAAATTCAAAAATTTGCTAAGTGGAGGTCACCCATACGAGGCCATCATATGAGTCGTAAGTTGCACTACGACTTATATAAGTTGATTCATAGCAAGAATCAGAGAGCCAAGATGTTGGACAGAAAAGTGAAGACCAAGACTATGAGATCAATATACGAGTTGTAGCTCAAGCAATGACTCGTTCCTATAGGTCGTACCAGTTTAGTCTAAGATGCCAAGAGCCTGATACGAGACCCTGACTACATCTTGTAGGTCATGCTACGAGTCGTCATGCGTAACTTATCCAATGTCATCTGTCTTTTCTGTGTAAATTCTAGGGTTACTTTGTAAAAACTATATGTAGTTTAAGTTAGGTTTTTAGCATGAGAGTTGGAGAAGGATTCAGCATAGACTATTGAGAATACATTTTTAAAGATTTTCTTAGTTTTTTAGATTAGTTTATTGTTCTCTCTTGGAAAACCCATTTTGGGGATTGCAAACTTTGTCTTGTACTCATTGTTGATCAATCAAGGTTATGGGTTTGCAATTTTTGCTACTTATTTCCTTCATTTGTATTGATAAAGCTCTCAACTATGCTTATTATTTGCATTCTTGTGTGTTTTTCCATAGCCATGAGTAGCTAAGCACTCACAACTTGGGGTTGTGGGAACCATGGGTAGTTGACATTGAAATGACCTAGGTTTCTTGCATTTCTATGATTGGAGTTTTTGCATGTATTATCTATTTCCCTTCATGATTATTGTTGTTTGGTGGTGGCCAACACCGAATCTCGCCTACTATCACGATCCCAACCAAGGTAGTGTCGAATAGGAAAAGGAAAGTAGATGACAGAATTGGATTATCTCGTCTAATCAACCAAACCTGACCAAGGGGAGGTTGACTAGGACTATTGGTAATGGTTAATTGGCATGCCATGGTTGCCGACTAAGCGCCATAGTAAAATTTGACTTTCACTTTCACAAGAGGGCTGGAAGAACCTAAGTTACCGTCCTGCATGCAAATCACCAATTGTAGCTATGTTATCTAGGGAAATCAAGTCGAAGAACCATGGGAACATAATTCCCAAGTTGTCCCCAAAATTTAGTATTTCCTTGCGTTACAGTTTGTCTTTATTTTATTTTGTTTTTGAATCACAACCCTCCCCCCCCCTATTTAGAGATTGTAGTCATAAATGCTAGAAATGATTAGTGGTGAAATCTTGTAATCAAACCCTGTATTCCCTATGGATTCGATCCTACCCTTGGTTAGGTTAATTTCTGACAACAATACTTTCTTATTGGAGGATGAACATCATCAACATTTTAAGCACAAACAATGGCATACATGGATTCATAGCCACACATATTGGATTACTATATCCATCAATTAATTTCAACCTAATCACAACAATTTCAGGGCAAAGAACTTACCAAATTGAGTGAAAAAGATGCTAGAAATTGAAGGAGGAGCCTAGGAGAAGGAACCCTAGGGTTGTTGGAAGTAGATGAAAAAGTTGCCAAAAAATGGGTGGTTAAACAAGGCTATAAAGTGTCGGGTACCTTGTGTAAATTTGATGAAAAATGGGGGCCAAAATTGTTTGACCCCTTATTTATAGGTTAACCAAGTAGGCCAAAATTAATGGGTCTGGGCTCTATGAAACCCTGATTACAGGAACTGGAAGATTTCATGGGCCATAGATCCTGGTTTCGTGAAATGCCCAAACCCTAATTTTAGGGCCTAAGTTTCACAGACCAGTCTGCGAGTCATAGAATTCAATATGACCCGTAGAGTTAGTTGTACAAACCTCCACACTAAGTCAAAAATAGAAGAACTTACTTGGTATCCATGAGCCCCATTCATAGCCTGTAATTTTATCTATGGACCGTAAAGTTTGGCTCATGAACTGGAGTGTTTGATGCCTTTGCAGCCAAAAATGTCTGACTTAGTCATGTACCTACACATTCTTCCACACTGTTACCCTATATGCAACCAGTCCAATATCCACAAAACACAATCAAAACACTAAAAATACAACTACCTAAAAGTCCAAAAGCTAAAAACAAAACTAAAATAAAAATATTATATCAAATATATTGAGTTACCTCCCAAGTAGCGCCTGATCTATTGTCACGACACAACTTGGACAACTTGGTTGCTCAGAATTCACCAAGGGCCCAAACATCTATCTTCAAGTTGTCTGGCCTCTTTATCCACTGACAGATATTGAAGACAACTTCTTGCCCATTAAATCTAAACTTGAGTTGGCCAGCTTCCATATCTACTAGTCTCAACCAGTGGCTAGGAAGGGCCTTCCTATGATGACTTAGACTTCAAAGTCTACTTCGCAATCAAGGATCACAAAATCTTCTTGGGAATATGAATTTCTCTACTTTGACAAGAATGTCATAAAGAATCCCCATAGGCTTTTTGACTGTGCGGTCAGCCATCAACAATCGCATGCTCGTCGGAGTAGGGGCTCCCAATCCTAGCTTCTTGAAGACGACAAGGGGCATCGGATTTATGGTAGCACCAAGATCACATAATGCCCTTTCGAACTCCACATCTCTGATAGTACAGGTTATGGTGAAAGCACAAGGATCTTCTCGCTTTTGCACCAAGGACCTTGTAGCAATTGCACTGTAATATTAAAACTTTTCGGAGAGCTCCTGACTCACAATCCACTTTTTTGTGACGAAGCCCTTTATGAACTTTGCATACCCTGACATATTCTCTAATGCATCAATAAGAGGAATGTTGATGGAGATTTGTTTCAGCATGGTGAGAAAGTGTTTGAACTTACCATCCTCCTCCTTTTTTTTTATTCTTTGAGGGAAGGGAGGAAGAGGTCTAGCAATGGGCTTCAACTTCTGTGGCACATGTACAGCATTACTCACCCTATTCTTGGCATGATTATCTCTGGATTCAACATCTTTGATCTCAACTATCTCCTCTTGAACATTGTCATCATCAACGGGCATAGTAGGAGCAATGGTATGCTTACCACCACGAGTAGTCACTGGCATATACTTCCTCTCATTCTTTGGATTTTGAACTTTGTTGCTGGGAAATTGTCACGACCCGACCCAGGGGCCGTGACTAGTGCCGATTAGGCACTCAGACAAACACTAACCCGAAAACCCAACTA
>JAPFFP010045220.1:0-11800 GCA_026153255.1 Solanum medicagineum | reverse complement strand
CTATTACATTCAGCCATTTCACATGCTCGTACATTCTACGTACTGTCGTCTATTTGGGCCTGCATCTTTTCACGATGTAGAGACAGGTACTCAAGATCCTCAACAGGCGCTCCGTTGAAGGTCTATTTTTCCTGCAGCAGATTGGTAAGTCCTACCCTGCATTCAGAGGATACCACTTCATATTTCTTATTTATTGAGTTAACTTTTTTTGAGTTGTGGTAGTCATGACCTATCATGGTACCTTTCTACACTGTAGAGGCAGAGGCTTCATAAACTAGAAGATGATGACTTGATGTTGAGGTCTTTCTTTCCTTGAATTGAGTTTCTTTAAATCTACTATTATATCATAGATGTTGAGATTGACCTTGTTTGCCTATGACCCTTATTTATTGAGTTAGAAGCAAGTTGAGTTGCTCATCCTTATGTTTCCACTTTGTTAATCGTCTTCCACTGTGCTGAAGGATTGAATGACTGTATTGGGATAGTGTAGTTCGTTTGGGGACTAGCAATAGTTTCTGAGTATTGACTACGTCTAAGATACCCTCCCGAGGCATGACAAACTAGGTATCAGAGCACAAAGTTCAAGTATCCTAGAGAGTCTATGAAGCTGTGTCTAGTAGAGTCTTATTTATGAGTGTGTTATGCACTACAATTTATAAGCAGGAGGCTATAGGACATTAGGAATAGTTGCACTTCTTTTGTATTCTGAGTTTGTCCGATAGAGTTTAACTCTATTAAAATATATATCTGATTCGTGTGCTACGCGTTTGAAGATCATGCCTCCTTACTGTGCTGCTACACAACAAATGTCTCAACCTCTAACATTGAGAATCCCCCACCAGAGGTCCCTACTCAGATAGAGATGAGAGGATGGGGTCAACTTGACAGAACCACTAGGGTTCCACCAGCGCCTACTGCTCAGCCAGCCCCTACCTCAGAGGTAAACTTCAGGGGAGCCATTACTATGCTCACCCAGCTAGTGGCCTCCCAGAATAGTAGTCGAGGTCCCTAGGCTCCTAGGTCTAGCTCCTAAGATCCCACGACCATAACCAGGCTCAGAGATTTCTTGAGGAAGAACCTGCTAGTCTGCACAAGGTCGAAGGTTTAGGAAGACCCACAGAACTTTATTCATGAGATGTGGAAAGTCCTTAAAGTTATGCATGCGACTGAGGTTGAAGGAGTTGAACTTGCCTCCTATCAGCTTAAGGATGTGGTGATCATCTCGTATAACCAATGGGATGATGCTCGAGGTGAGGATGCTGAGTCTACTGAGTCGAGTGAGTTTGAGAATACTTTCCTCGATCACTTCTTTCCCCAAGAGTTGAGGGAGGCAAAGGTTGAAGAGTTCATGAAGCTAAAGCAAGAGGTTGACTGTCAAAGAGTACAACCTCATGTTCATTTAACTGTCCTTGGTGAAATTCGAGTCTAGGTTGGGTAGATATGTGAAGAGGGAGTAACAAGCAACATTGCTGATCCCAGGTATGGATATCTCCAGAATTATGGTTTATGCCCAGCAAAAGTAGAAGGATAAGAAGAAAGACATAGAAGAGCATTTGAGTAAGAAATTCAAATCAGCAGGGCATAAGCTTAGCAAGCATTAGCAGAATAAGGGAGATAAGTCCTATGTCACAACCCAAGCCTAGGGCCTAGATGTAACACAGCGAATGGGAACTCGAAGGGGCCCCAAACAAGCCTCTTAGCATATCAATCACACATCCTTAGTTACTGAAGCAAAGTAAACAACAACAAGAGATATAAATAAAAGGGAAGCGGGGCTAAGGGAAAGTCTTTGATAATCATAAAAGCATAAAAGAGTCAAGCTCATAGCATAAGTACATTACAATATCCAACAAACCTCTAACTTGGAATGGAATGAGGGCCAAGATACTTTTCAGGCTCACCCTCATAATAACAAGTGCTCAACATAATAAAGTCTCAGTATAGCAAGAGTAATGTAAATAGTGTCCTCGGACTTGAGGACTCACCAATGCTTATCTCTGAAGTACTGAACTAGCCACATGGAGGATGATCAAAAGGAGCTCTGGTCACTACATGGTGATACCATGTAGGCATAGAGTATGCATTAGTATGTTTGAATGTACTAAGTATGTGGGATGCAATGCAACAAGACATAAGCCATTAAAGTAAAAATGCATAATCATAAACAGTGAATATGTAATCTCAATATGTCATGCATGATGAATGCTCATACTAAAACATGCTTGTAAATCATTCATTTTGCACAATATATATCATACATATATTGGAAGTGACCTCAACTGACATAGACCAAACAGCTACAACTTGGACTCCGAGGCCTGACACCCCCTCACTTTAGGTGACCGGGCACGCACCCATGGCAAAGTTTGGTCTACTTGCCAAGGCAAACCAAACATGATAACATGAACTAGATGGATCCACTAGTAAAGCAAGGGTAATAATCATAATCCTATGGTGGCACATAGTTTAGAGACTAAAGACTTTATATAAGGATCACTTGAGTCGAGCCCCTATCTTAAGCCTCAATCGGTTCTATGTCAAATCCCACGAAATACTTGAAATAGTCTTACTTTAATCATAACATGAATAGCTTGTAAGAACATAACTAGAGTAGCTCATAAACATGCTTGACCTCTAGTAGTGAGCCTAACTTGAATATGAGAGTATATCATAATCATACATGAACCTTTCCTTTAACATGAATAGCTCACAATAGGTAAAAATCTTGAAATAGGCTTAACTTGATAATTGTAAAATGATAGATACTTTTCATAAATTCAATATATACTTGAAAGCCCTTAATCATCGTGAAGTCACTTAACTTGTAAATCATGAAATAGAACATCAATAACTTGAGAATTCTTTCCATGTCATTTTATCAAACACATGTTGGGTTCATGATACTTGTTAAAAGCCATGAAATTCAAGAGTAAAGTGATGTTCACGCTCCAATTACAAAGCGGTCGCAGTCAACAATAAACCTAATCGGAGGTTAGGGTCGAATCCACAGGGAATGCGGGGCTTGACTATGTAGATTCGCTATCAATCATTTCGAGCACCGATTACAAAAATCTCTTAAGTTTGGGGGGGGGGAGAACAAAAATAGAAGTAAACACTATGCTAAGTATGCGGGAAGACACTCAAATTAAGGGACAACTTGGGAATTGTATTCCCCATGATTCATTGACTCAATTACCCTAGACAATATAACTCTAATTGAGAATTCGCATGCAGGACAGTAACTTAGGATCTTTCAGCCATCTTGAGAAGGCCAAAGTTAAATTTCACTACGGCTCTTGGTCGGAAACCATGGTGTACCAACTAACTGTTACCCATTGTCCAATTCAACCTCCCCTTGGTCATGTTTGGTTGATTAAACGAGAACACATCAATTGAATCCTGTCATTTACTTCCCTTTTCCTATTCGTCACTACCTTGTTTAGGATCGTTATAGTAGGTAGAATTTGGTGTTGGCTACCACCAAACATCAATCAAAATGAAGGGAAATAAGCAATACATGCAAAACCCCGATCAAATAAATGTACAAAGTCTAGGTCAATTCAAGTCAACTACTCATGGTTCCTACAACCCCAAGTTGAGGATGCTCAGCTACTCATGGCTAGGGTAAAATCAACAAAAATGCAGTTAGAAGACATAGTTGAGAATTTACCCAAAACAATGAAGAACAAGAACACCACAAGTTGCAAATCACAAGCTTGGATTAATAGAGAATGAGTACAATGTGAGTTTTGCAATCCCCAAAAGTGGGTCTTCAAAATTAAAAATGAGAATATACACTAGATCATAGAAAAATCCTTAAAATATAGAAGAGAGGATATTCAAAGTGTTCTACAAAATATTCAATGTTCCAGGTCCCCCCTTCTAAAACCCTATCATTAAGTATTTATACTATTTTTATCCCTAAAAATTAAATAGAAAAGATAACTAGCAGCAAGTACGTCGCGTAGATACAACTCGTAGGGTGACCTAGGAGTCGTAATCAGGGTCTTGTAGTCGGCACTTGACCTTTTGGACTTGAATGTTACGATCCACTATTACGAGTCGTTGCTTGGGCTACAACGCGTATGCTCGTCTCGTAGTCTAGGCCTTCAGTTCTTGGTCCAAACTTTTAGCTCTCTATTTCTTGCTACGACCCCACCTATACGATTCATAGTGAGATGTATGACTCGTAGGGTGGCCTCGTATGGCTGATCTCAACTAGGAAGATTTCTGATGTTGCTCATTTTTTCTTGCTACAAGATCATCCTATGACTCGTAGCTTGGGCTACGATTCATAGAATGGCTCGTATGTCGTGTACTTTAGCAAAAATCTATAATTTTCTCCCAAAATCATGCCAACCTATCTTTTTTGCAATAATAACATAAAAACAAAAAAAATCATAAAAAGTCGCATTAAGAACTCGCAAAATTTCTTGTTTTAGGCACCAAATGTGCTGTAGTTTGACAGCACATCATGAAGTAAGATGAGTAAACTTAATGCAAATCAACCCACCAACGTGTAGTAAAACCCTCATGTAGGGTACCTTGAAATCCATCATAAAAGGTCATAATAGTTCATAGTTTCATAGCTCAAAATATGCATAGTCTCGACAGACAAAATCAATTCATAGAATAAGCGTGGAATAAAGATTCATACATAATCAATTAATACTTGATAAAACCCCAGCATGATTTATGCTCATATTTCATATTAAATGATACTCATAGGTAATATTACTTAAAATCATGAAATTTTCATAAAATAGGAGGTTGGGTTCCATGGGTGAAAGGACTCCTGGATGAAGACCACATACCTTAAAACTTGAATTCTTCGAGGTGAAATTTAAGTAGACTTAGAACTTGAAATGTGTCCTTGAGTTCCAAAATTGAGCTTGAGATCCTTAGATCTGAATGAGAGAATTGATAGAGTCCTAGAGGGGTTTGAGAGAGGGTTTTGTGAGTTATAGAGTTGAAAAATGGCTAAGGATGGGTGATTTCATGTTTAAGTGGGCATGAGGCTATGACCCAATGCCCTTGGACGAAACAAAAGAATCAAGGAAAATAATACACCGGTCCATGTCCATAGCATGACGCGGACCTATCACACCTAAACAAAAAAATTGCTCCCCCGCTCCCCCCCCCCAGCGAGTAGCGGCCAGGGCACAGACAGCCACTGGAAAACAAAAAATTAGCAAAAATTATTTTTCGCTTTGGATCTCCTAAATTATGGCAATACCAATTCCCCCCTCAATTTTGCCCCCCGATCAAGAATATAAAGTTGAATTTTTGAAATCACTCACGGATTTTGAGATATACGGAAATTACAATTATGGGGCATTTTGAAGCACATGTGAGGCGTTTCAATATCTCCCCCTTGGGAACATTCGTCCTCGAATGTCAAAGAAACATGCGTAAGAGAGGTAATTATGAAGATTTCAGCCCGATATGAATGCAACAAATGTATTTAAACATCATTTTTAAAATTCTCAACATGAATGTCAAAAATCACCATAAACTAGTTACCATAAACATGAATGCATGTGAAATAACATGAAGGTTGAAACTTAAGACTTGATATCATATAGGGGACTTAAGTTATACCTTTGGCTTGAGTAGATTGGAAAGGATATGGGTATCACTTTTTCATGTCCGCTTTGGCTTCCCCTGTGGCACTTTCAACTTGTTAATTCCTCCAAAGGAACTTGATGGAAGCTACACCATTTGTTTCTCAACCTCTTCACTTGTCTATCCAGAATCTCCATCGGGACCTCCTCATAGGTCAAATTATCTGCTACATGACCCACAACATCTAAGGACACTATAGCACTTGGGTTACCCATACACTTTCTCAACATGGATACATGGAAGACCGGATAAACCATATTCATCTCCATAGGCAATTCCAACTCATATGCAACTTTGGCCACTCTCTTCAAAACCTTATAAGGACCTATAAACCTTACGCCCATTTTCTCTTTCTTGCCAAACCGGACCACTGTCACGACCAAAGCCTACGGCCCAGTTGTGACCAGTGAATTGGAAACCCGAAGGAACCCCAAAAAAGCCTCGTAGCATATCATTACATATCTGGTTGCAGAAACAATTAAAAATGACAATGAAAGATAAGTGTCATGAATGAGGAACTCGAAGGAATCCAAATCAAGTCCCTTAACTTGTCCTTACATATTATTCGTCGTGGAAACATGTAAAAGACATAAAGTAAGAATAAGGGGCGAAGGGGCTAAGGGATAACTTGCAAAACATCACTATCAGGAGACAAAGAGTCTAAGTTCATATCATAAAATACTTAAGTTGTCCAACAAATACCTCTAAATACATAGATAATAGCGGGGGCCAAGAAAAAGTAATCGGGCTCACCCTCATAGTCATAATAGAACATAAAGTAGAGTATCTCAATACAAAGCAAGGGAAAACATATACCAAGGTCCCCGAAATAGAGGACTCACCAACTAGCTTGAGTAGCACCGAACTAGCCATATGGAGCAGGAGGAGATCAACTTGGGCTCCAGTTCCTACATGGTAATATCATGTATGCAAGAGTATACTCTAATACATTTTAATGTACTAAGTATGTAGAATGCAATACAACAAGAAATAGATATCATATTCAAAATGCATAACAATAGGCAAAAAGCATATTATAACAATTTGGCATGTATGTCCAATGCTAAAGTGAAACATGCTTAAGAAACTCTTACTCATATAAGATATCATATGTGCAGAATAGAGTAAGTTAGATTTCCGAGGAAGAACCCTTGGTAGGTTAGTAATGATGTCACCCCATCACTTAGGTGTTGAATTACTAACCCTTCACTCGGTTGACGAGTACATACCCTCAACTCAGTTTGTGATAATGCTGCCCCATCACCTAGGTGGTGAAGTCCTAAGCCTTCACTTGGTTGATGAGTACAAACCCCAAACTCGATTAGGGATGATGCCGCCCCATCACTAGGTGGAGAAGTACTAACCCTTCCCTCGGTTAATGGGTACAAACTCCCATCTTGGTTATCCGGGTTCTTAGACCCCCCCAGATTGGACATGGTCTAGTGCAATACTTCATATAGAATTTATCATGTACATAACATCATTTCATCATCATAACATCATTTATATCATATCTCATGCCGTGGACCTTCAATTCCACAAGAAACCCTAGCCGGACATTTTATCAAACACTTAGGGGGGTGTAATAGGGTAAAAGACCATGCAATTCTGAGATGAAATCATGCAAGAAAATCTGTTGTAAAACCATCAATCAACACCTTGCAACACCCCCAAAACATTCACATCAAAACTCCTCATCAAATCCAACATTAGATCCAAGATTTAGAGCTCAAAACATGCTAAAACAATCATACTTTCATGAACTCAAATCAATGTGCAGTAAATTTCTGAAGATACAAGACTCACATGTAAAATAAACTTTAAATCATACAAATTGAGTAAAAAGAAGATTAGGGAAACATGGCTGGAAGAACCCGATGGCTACCTACGTACCTTAGCTTTGGAGAAGCTCTTGCTGAAGATTGAAAATGGAGGATTTAAGATCGAAGGAAATCCTTAGTTCTACATTGGGTTTTTGGACTTGAATTTTGGCATGAAAATATGGCTAAGTGTCTTGGGGAGTATTGGAAAATATTTAAGATGATATGAGGGTGAAATAAGGCTAAGTATAGGTAATAATACGTTTGGGAACAGTTAGGCCCAAGACCCCAAAGACATGGACCCAAATAGAAATCAATGGCAGAAAAATACATAGGTCCGCAATCGGAGCTATCGCGAAGGATAAATTAACACATGTCCATGACAGCTACGCGTCGTTGTGCTATCGCGGATCGTCTCTAGAAATTGAAATTTTGGAAATTTGAAATTGTGACTCGATTTCTCTAAATCTGGGTTAGACCCCTTCCCCCATAATTTTGACCCCCTAAACAAGAATATGAGTCGGATTTTCGAAATAGAAAACAGATTTTGAGATATATGGAATTTAAAATTCCAAGCATTTTGAGGCACCTTTTTTGGAACTTTTTGGGGTTGTTACAATAAGCATAACAAGGGGAATTGGGACTAAAGGAAAGAGTTAAATACTTGAATAATATAAACGAGTCAAAGCTCAAGCATAATACATAACTTGTCCAAACACACCATTAGACATAGAACTTAGCAAGGGCAAGACAAGCAACCGAGCTTATCCTTATAGTCAAAATAGAACATAAAGAAAATTTTCTCAATACATAATAAGAGCAACATAGACTAAGATCCCCAAAGTGAAGGACTCAGCAGATAGCTTGATTAGTACCGAACTAGCCACGTGGTGGAGGAGGATGATCAACTTGGGCACCGGTTCCTACATGGTGATATCATGTAGGCATAGAGTATGCATTAGTACGTTTGAATGTACTAAGCATGTAGGATGCAATGCAAAAAGAGATAGGCATCATAATCGAAATGCATATCAATAGGCAATAGACATAATGTAATACAATATGGCATGTATGATCAATGCATAAGTAAAGCATGCTTAAATAACTCATGCTCATATAAGATATCATATTTGTAGAAGAGACCAAGCTAGCTTTCAAAGGTACAAACCCCTCGGTAGGTTGGTGACAATGTCGCCCCTTCACCTCGGTGGAGAAGTGCAAACCCCCATCTTGGTTAGTGGTGAGTACAAACCCCCATCTTGGTTAGTGGTGATGCCGCCCCATCACTTGGTGGAGAAGAACAAACCATTCACTAGGTTGATGAGTACAAACCCCCATCGAGGTTATCCGGGTTCTTAGTATCCTCGGATTAGGCATTGTCTAATGCAACACTTCATATAGAATTTATCATATACTAAGATCATTTCATCATCATATAGTCAATCATATCATATCTCATACTTTTGACCTTCAACTCCTCAAGAAACCACATCCGCACATTTTATCAAATACTTAGAGAGTGTGCAATGCTAGTAAAAAACTATGAAATATACAGATGAAATTATGTAAGAAAATCCATTGTAAAACCATCAATCAACACCTTGCAACACCCTCTAGCAACATACATAAACAACTCTCCTCAAATCTTACAATAGATCGAAGATTTATAGCTCAAAACGTAGCAAAACAGTCATAATTTTACGTAGCTTTAACCTAGTGTGCAGTGAATTTCATAATGAGTAAGACCCAATTGTAAATCAACTTTAAATCAAGAAATTTGAGTAAAAGGAGATTAGGGAACCATGGGTGGAAGAACCCAGTGGCTAAAATCTATATACCTTAGCTTTGAGGAAGCTCTTGATGAAGATTGAAAATGGAGGCTTGATGCTTGAAGGAAATTCTTAATTCCGTATAAGGGTTTTGAGACTTGAACTAGGGAGTGAAAAATATGGCTAAGTAGTTGAGAGGATATTGGGGAATGTTTAGGATGATATGTGGGTGAAATATAGCTAAGTATAAGTAAAAACACGTATGGGAATACTTAGGCCCATGACCTAATAGCCTTGGACCCGAGATAAAAATCTCTGGCAACAAAATACACACATCTGCGTTTGGTCCGTATCGCGGACCCATTGTGGAGGCAAAATTAACACATGTCCGTGATGGAGGCACATCGCGGTGCTATCATAGACAGACACTAGAGAAGCAAAATTGCGAAAATTGAAATCGCTAATCATTTGCTCTTAAATCTGGGTTAGACCTTTTCCCCCCTGATTTTCACCCTGAAATATGAAGTCGAATTTTCGATATCGCGCATGGATTTTAAGATACATAGAATTTAAAATTTCGGGCATTTTGAGGCACATTTTCGGGTACTTTTTGGGGTCATTTCAATATTTCCTCTTGGGAACATTCATCCCCAAAATTTAAAAGAGATGTACAGGACAAGAGTGACCATAAACATCAGGCCCAATAAGGACGCAATGTTACATTTAAAGGACCATTTTAAAAGTCTCAACATATGTGTCAAATTATCATAAATTTGCTAACCAAATCATGAATGCATATGAATGACATAGGGGACGAAAAGTAATACTTGAAATCACATAAAGAACTTAGTCGTTATCTTAGGCTTGATTAGAGTGAATGAGGTACGAATAGTGGCCACATAAGACCTCTTTGGCTTCGTTGGAGATACCTTTGAGTTGATGATCCCTTCCAGAGGGTCTTAATGAATACCACATCCTCATTAATCAACTTTTCCAGTTATCCATCTAACACCTCCACCGGGACCTTCCGTAAGTCAACTTGTCCTCCATGTCACCCACAATTTCAAAGAGTGATATAGCACTAGAGTCACCATCACATCCGATCCACTTAGAAGAATGAAGAACTGGATGAACCATATCTACATCAATAGGCAATCCCCAACCTTATGCAACCTTAACAACATCCCCCTACACTCTATAAGGACTGACAATCGTCAACATAATTGTCAACCTTGAATACACCTAACCACTAGGTACCATAACCACCATCCCCCCTTGGGAGACAACCTCCACTCTATCATTCTCTCAACCAAAACCTCCAACTCTAATAAGGCAGTAATCAAGGCTTGCTTAATCTAGACCTCTTAATTAAAGAATATTAGGAACCATCAACAATGCTACACCACCATGCTCAACTTCCTACAACCTAATGCCCTATGTAGCCAACTGATAGACTCCACTAGTCACCTCTTTACCACAATTACCACAATGCTAGGCTACCCATAGGAACCTTACTTTAGAGTATCAACCACATCACTAGCCTTAACGGGGAAACTAATGCATACTCATATCATAATCCTTATGGGGTTCTAACCATATTCTCATCCTCCTCAACTCACACCCATCATATTTAGTGAGCAACCTTTCATCTCGTAATACTTGCAACACTACCCCAAAATGATTCACAAGCTCTAAACAAATCAATGCCTCATCACTATAGACCACCACAAACATATCACGGTAGGGTTTTAAGACCCTATTCAAGAATTCCACAAACACTACCGGTGCATAAGCCAATAAAAAACTCCACCAATATTCAAAATGATCATTCCTAGTTCAAAAGAACACTTAGGGATATCACCTACCCTCATCCACTCATGGGGACAAAACCCCAACCAAGGACCAATCTTAGAGAAGTGACTAACCCATTGTAGTTGACCAAATAAATCACCCATCCTTAACTATCACATCACAACCTTACGGGTGCAACACTCATCAAAAGCATACTATGCAAATAGACAAACCACCTCAAGACCTCCAACCTATCAAACTAGGGCCGACCAAGATCATATGAGAAGACTCTATGCAACAAGAATATGGGGCAACCCTTATAGACCCCTACAAGCCACAATTGACTCACGTAACCAACCAGGACAGCCACACACACATGGATCCTACTGTCACCAAGAAATAACATAAGAAATAGATACGCTTGGACCTAGCAAACCACCTTTGTCAAAACACTAATCAGAACATTGGCTTCACATAGGGTCGACTAAGTCATAGGAGCAACAATAGAAGAGAACCTACTCACAATCTCCGGTAATAGCCCACTGAAGTCAAAGGTCTAGGTTAATCTCTAATCACCATCGTCTTACTAGGGTCTACCTTAATACCATCACCCTGCAGCACACAACCTAGGAAGACAACTTCTTAAAATAAAACTCTCACTTCTCCTGTTTAGCATATAACTTTCTTACTTAAGCTTTGTAGTACTACCCTTAAATGACTCACATGCACTACCTCATTAGGGAACAAACCATCATATCACAACCAGAACCACCATAAACCTATTAGAGTAGGGAC
>JAPFFP010045219.1:0-11800 GCA_026153255.1 Solanum medicagineum | reverse complement strand
AGACCTAGCAATCTTTTGGAATTTAACCTAAAATCGGGCCCTCTTGGCCTTATGTCCCCTCCTCTTTCTCAAATTCTCCTCCTACATTTGCTCGGCATAGGTCATCAACCGAGACAAGTTCATGTCACTAATTAGCATGGCGGACAACCATTCTTCACTTACAAAGTCAAAGACCCCCATCACGAACTTATTCATCCTAGACCTAGGATCAACCACCAAATGAGTAGCATACTTTGAAAGTTGATTAAACTTAAGGGAATACTCTCTCACACTAATAGGACCTTGTTTCAAGTTCATGAACTCTACTAACTTAGCTTCCCTAAGCTCAAGAGGGAAAAATCGATTAAGAAAAGCCAATTTGAACAACTCCTAGAGCACCAGATTATAAATTCCCTTCTCACCCTTCCATTGATCATACCATATTTGGGCTACCCCTTTGAGTTGGTATGCCGCCAACTCCACCTTTTTATTTGCCCCAACACCCATGATATTAAAAATCTTGTAGACCTCATCGATGAACTTCATGGATCTTCATCCATCTTTGACCCATAGAACACTGGAGGATTCATCCTCATGAAGTCTCTTACCCTAGCACCCGGGGTAGTAGCATGAAGTGTTTGGACCCATGGATTCACTTGGTTGGCCACAACTTGGGGAAGCATAGTAAGAGCATCCCGTAGCTCACCATTAGTAGGTTGCTCCTCGGGAGTTTGGGCCCTTCATCCTCTAATGTTTGGCATTATCAAGTATAGCAAAGAACAATCATTAGGGGAAAACTTACCACAACTCTATAGCATGACTTAGGACATGAAGAAGGGAATATTTCCTAAATACGTCGCATATCCTCCTATTCATACTCATGGTGTACTTCAAACCATGAATAGGACTCTAATGGATGTGGTGTGTTGGACTTCTAGTGCTTTGAGAACAAGTTTGTCAAGATCCAAGCCTAGGGCCTAGATGTGACACGGTGAATGGAAACCCGAAGGAACCCCAAACAAGCCTCTTAACTTGTGATTTCACATCATTGGTCATAAAAGCACATAAATGAGATAAAGAGTAAGAATAAGGGCAAAGGAACTTAGGGGAAAGTTTGCATAAACATCATAATCAAGAGACAAGAGTGAAAGCTCATATCATAGATGTATATCATGTCAAACAAATACATCTAATACATAGATAATAGCGTGGGCCAAGACAAAGCAACAAGGCTCACCCTTATAGTCAAAGTAGAACCTAAAGAAGAGTGTCTCAATACATAATAAAAACAACATAGACTAAGGTCCTCGAAGTGGATGACTCACCAACTAGCTTGGGTAGTACCGAACTAGCCACGTGGAGGAGGAGGATTAACTTGGGCACCGGTCCCTTCATGGTAATATCATGTAGGCAAGAATATACGTTAGTATGTTTGAATGTACTAGGTATGTAGGATGCAGTGCAACAAGAGATAGGCATTATTGTCAAAATGCATAACAATAGGCAATAGACTTCATATAACAATGTGGCATGAATGTCCAATGATTAAGTAAAACATGTTTAAGTAGCTCATACTCATATAGAATATCATATGTGTAGAAGAGACCAAGCTAGATTTCCAAAGTACAAACCCCTTGGTTGGTTGAGGATATTGGGGAATGATTAGGATGATATGACGGTGAAATATGGCTACGTATAGGTAAAAACACATTTGGGAAAACTTAGGCCCAAGACCCAAAAGCCTTGGACCGAGATAAAAATCACAGGCAACAAAAATCACAGGTCCATTATAGCGGATCTATTCTTGATAAGAAAAATTATGAAAACTGAAATTGCTAATCATTTGCTCTTAAATTGGGGTTAGACCTTCTTCCCCCTAATTTTGACCTTATGAACATGAATATGAAGTTATATTTTTGATATCGCGCACGGATTTTGAGATATATTGAATTTAGAATTTAGGGCATTTTGAGGCACAATTTTGGGCACTTTTGGGGTCGTTTCTATATCTTTCCCTTGGGAACATTCATCCCAGAAGGTAAAAGAGACATACATGACAAGAGTGATCATAAACAAATCATTCCCAACAAGAATGCAACATTACATCTGAAACACCATTTTTAAAATCTCAATGTAAGTGTAAAATCATCATAAATTTGTCAACTTAAACATGAATGCATATTAATGACATAGGGGCTAAAACATAAGACTCGAAATTACATAGTGGCTTAGAGTTAGTAACTTAGGCTTGAGTGGAGTGAAAGAGATAAGGATACCATTTTTGCATGTCTGCTTCGGTCTTCTATGTAGCAATTTCGATTTGTTGGTTCCTCCAAAGAACCTTAACGGATGCCACATCCTTGTTCCTCAGTCTCTTCACTTTCCTATCCAAAAAATGAACCAGAACCTCCTAATAACTCAAGTTATCCTCGACAACACCCACAACATCAAGAGGCACAATAGCATCAGGATCACAATAGATTTTCTCAACATACAGACATGGAACACTGGATGAACCAAATTCATTTCACTAGTCAACTTCAACTCATAAGCTACCTTGTCAACCCTCTTTATCACCTCATAAGGACCAACATATCTTGGACTCAAATTCCCTTTTTTACCAAAATGGATCACACCTTTCATTGGAGAAACAAACCCCATTGCCCACTTTGAATTCAAGGTCTCTTCTTCTTACATCGGCATAGGGCTTTGAGCGACTTTGGGTTGTTTGCAGCCTTTCACTTATCATCCTAACCTTCACAAGCACCTCCATAACCAGATCTTGTCCCAATAAAGCCACTTCTCCAAACTTAAACCTACTAACCGATGAATTACATTGTCTCCCATAAAGAGCCTCAAAAGGAGCCATACCTATGTTAGGGTGACAGCTATTGTTGTATGCAAACATAATCGATGGAATATGGTCATCCCAACTATCCTTAATATCTAAGACACAAGCCCTAAGCATATCCTCAAGTGTTTGAATGGTTCTTTTAGCTGGGCCATCCGTTTGAGGGTTAAAGGTCGTACTAAGGTGCACTTTTGTACCAAGGCCCCTTTGAAATGACCTCCAAAAGTGTGAAGTGAATTATGCACCATGATCTTATATGATGGACAAACCAAACCCATGTAACCTCACTAACTCATGGATGTGCAATCGTCCATACTCTTCAGCCCATATGTGGTCTTAACAGGTAGAAAGTCCGTCGATTTTGTCATCCTATCAACCATAACCTAAATGGAATCAAGGACACATTGGAGGCTCTTATGATTGGTGAACACATCGACACACACCCCTGGGAAGTAGTGACGCTAAATTTTTAATGCAAACACAACAGCGGCTAACTCTAGATCATAGGTAGGGTAGTTCCTTTCATGTACCTTGAGTTGTCTAGAAGTATAAGCTATGACCTTACCATTTTGCATGAACACACAACCCAAACCAACTCGGGAAGCATCACAATACACCATAAATCCCTTAATCCCATTCAGTAGTGACAATATAGGAGAGGGACACAAGCTTGTCTGTCAATGTTTGGAAGCCCCTCTCACACTAATTAGTCCATACAAACTTAATCTTCTTTTGAGTCAATTTTGTCATAGGGAAAGCAATGGATGAGAACCCATCCACAAACATTCTATAATAACCCACTAGACCCAAGAAGCTCCTAATATCCGACGGGGTCAATGGTATAGACCAATTTATAGTCACATCGATTTTCTTAAGATCCACCTTAATATCCGGGCTCTTAGTCCCCCGGATCGGGCTTGGTCTAATACAACACTTTATATAAATGATATCATATACATAACCGTTCATCATCATAACATCAATCATATCATACCTCATGCTCTGTACCTTCAATTCCTCAAGAAAACACATCCGAAAATTTTATCAAACACTTAGAGGGTGTGTATGCTAGTATAAAACCATGAAATATAGAGATAAAATTGTACAAAAAAATCCATCAAAAGACCATCAATCATCACCTTGGAACACCCTCAAGAAATATATATCAAAACCCCTCATCCAAGATTTATGGCTCACAACATAGCAAAATAGTCACATATTTACATAGCCTTAACATACATGACATGTTTATACTAGGAAACTCAATTGTAAAATCAACTTTAAATCATGAAAATTGAGTGAAAAGTAGATTAGGGCACCATGGGTTGAAGGACCCAATGGCTAAAACCTAAATACCTTAGCTTTGAGGAAGCTCTTGATGAAGATTGAAAATGGAGGCTTGAAGCTTGACGAAAATCCTTAATTCTAGATGAGGGTTTTGAGACTTGAATTGGGAGTGAAAAATATGTCCAAGTGTTAGAGAGGATATTAGGGAATGTTTAGGATGATATGAGGGTGAAATATGGCTAAGTATAGATAAAAACACATTTGAGAACACTTAGGCCCATGACCCAAAAGCCTTGGACCGAGATAAAAATCACTGGCAACAAAATATACAAGTTCGCATCTAGTCTGCGATGCAGACATGTGGAAGAGGCAAAATTAATACATGTTCGCGACAACTGCACTTCGCGGCACTGTCGCGGATCGATTTTATATAAGAAAAATTATGAAAAATAAAATTGCTAATCGTTTTCTCCTAAATCGGGGTTAGACATTCTTACCCCTAATTTTGACCCCCTGAAATAGAATATGAAGTCAGATTTTTGATATAACGCACGAATTTTGAGATATGTAGAATTTAAAATTCTGGACATTCTGAGGAACATTTTTGGGCACTTTTTGGGGTTGTTTCAGTTATACTATCCTATATAGAGCCAAGGAAAAGGCTTCTGATCTATTATCACAGGTATGGTTCTAGTGTACCATCGTTTAGCTTCAATTGTTTTTATCCAGGCTCTGTATATTCTTATGGGTCAGCCTATTTTGCTTCTGATATAAATATTATGTATGAGCCGCTTGCTAAACCTGTTTGTGTTTCTACCTCAGTAGGTGAATCATTAGTGGTTAATCTGGTATATCGAGGTTGTATTGTGACTTTTATGAGAAAAGATATTGTTGCTGACTTGATATTATTGGATATGGTTGACTTTGACATGATATTGGGTATGGATTGGCTATCACCTCATCATGTTAGTCTTGACTATCATGCAAAGACTGTGACCTTAGTTTGTCCCGACTTGCCTCAGTTAGTGTAGACTGGAGTACCCAGCTCCTATACTAAGGGTGTTATTTCTTATATGCATGCATATCAGGTGATAGGGTAAAGATGTTTAACATACTTGGCTCATGTTTGTGCTTGTTCTTAGGAGCCACCATCATTGGAGACTACTAGGGTTGTATGAGAGTTTATGGATGCATTTCCTACTGAATTGTATGGTGTCCCTCCAGATCGCGACATTACTTTGCTATTGATTTAGAGTCGGGAACTAATCCTATATCTATTGCCCCTTATCGGATAGCTCTGGCTGAGTTAAAAGGAATTGAAGGTACAATTGATAGATTGTTGAAGAAAGGCTTTATTCGTCTTAGTGTATCTCCCAGGGGTGCTCTTGTATTATTTGTTAAGTAGAAGGATGGCACCATGCGTATGTGCATTGACTATCACCAACTTAACAAAGTGACCATCCCGATCAAATATCCTTTGCCTCCCATTGATGATCTTTTTAGTAGTTGCAATGTGCCTCAGTATTCTCTAAGATTGACTTGTGATCTGGTTATCATTAGTAGAGAGTTCGAAGTCTGATATCCCAAAAACATCTTTTAAGACCCGTTATGGGCATTGTGAGTTCGTGGTTATATCATTTTTCTTGACTAATGCCCCAACCATTTTTATAGAGTTGATGAACCGAGTGTTCAAGCCGTATTTGTACATCCTTGTGATTGTCTTCACAAATGATATTTTGTTTATTCTAAGGGTGAGGCCAATCTTGTTTTGCATTTGATGTATGTACTTCTGTGATTTAGGGAAGAGAAGTTGTATGCAAAGTTCTTAAAGTGTGAGTTTTGGGTTTAGTCTATTACATTCTTGTCCATGTTGTGTCAAAAGAGGTATTATGGCTGATCTGGATAAGATAGCAGCAGTTTGTGAGTGGGATAGGCTTACTTTAGTGATAGCGATTCAGAACTTCCTTGTTTTTGCAAGGTACTATAGGCATTTCGTTCGGGGATTTTCTTTTATAACAGCCCCGTTGAGTAGGTTGACTCAGAAGGCTATGGTATTTTAGTGTTTTGGATGATTGTGAGGCAAACTTTCAAAAGATCAATGATTTATTGACTTCCACATCGATTCTTACTTTACCTAAGTAAAGAGTGTAGTTTGTTGTATATTGTGATGCTTCTGGCAAGGGTTTGGGTGGTGTATTGATGTAGAGGGGAAGGTGATAGCCTGTGCTTCTAGATAGCTGCAGGTGCATGAGAGAAACTACCCTACTCATGACTTAGAGTTGGTTGCGATTGTATTTGTGTTGAACTTGTGGTAACATTATCTATATTAGGTGTATTGTGAGATCTTTACCTATCAAAAGAATCTAAACTACATCTTTTATTAGCCTAATCTAAACATAAGACAACTTAGGCAGTTAGGGTTGCTTAAGGACTATGATATCTCTATTTTATATGACCTCGGGAAAGCCAATGTAGTGGTAGAAGTGTTGAGCCGGAAGGCTACTATTTGTCACGCCCAAAGACCGTTAGGGTGGACTAGCACTCGTTACCGATAAGGATTGGGCGAACCAACCTCTATCCGTGTGCTTTCTATACATATTATAAGGGATTTTTATATTTGACGTGCCTTTAAGAAAATAAACAGTGATAACAAGCTAAAAGGAAATGCATATGGCTAGGCCGTTGGGGCCACGTTGTCTAAAGTACGAGACATGACCACACTTTAATTTACATAGTCTACAAAGTCTCTAGGTAAGGAAAAGTATCTGATAAGGGTCGAGACAGGCCCCGCCTAGGCTAACTATACAACACAAAAATATAAGCCCTAGACACACAAAACTTCGAAGCAACTGGAGCTTGGTAACAACAGCTGGATATCCCGTACCCCTACTGGGGAGATTTACTGACACCTGTACCTGTAGCATGAAATGCAGGTCCAATGTAAGGGACGTCAGTACGAGATAATGTACTGAATATATAAGGCAGGAAACACTGTATACTAAGTAACAACTCAAATGAAACTATGCACTCGTGTAGGATAAGAGATCACCCTTAGTTATATTGTAGGATCATGTACTTTATGTTCTTTTTATTACTTTACCTTTACTGTATAATTTGTACATCAAGTAATACAAATGACTAGCTGATCAGTGGTAAATCTGTATCGGGATCGGCCCTTGCAAGGCTTTTCCTTTCACCCCTTGGGCTACCCCCATTATAGGATTGACCCTGGCTAGTTGATTCTTCCACCCCTCGGGTAACCACCCATCAACAAGCAATATACTTTACCTTTCAATCACCTTTGAGATGATTCCTTAGTGGTCACAATATTGGAGTTGTAGGACTATAGATGTAGCATGTGATATGTAGATAATCATATAATACAAGATGACAATGAAAAGAGTACGTGACACAAATAATGAAATGCGTATGAGATGAAACAACTTGTGAACTTTATTTAGCAACAAGAACCCATGTAACTTAGTATCCACGTATGTATGCAGTTTTGAAGGTGACCATGTATGGGAGCATATGAACATGTGAAAGAGTGGAGAAATGGTTAATAATTGTGTTGGAGCTGGTAAGTGCCTTTATGTGCCAAGAAGGGATCTATGTTTCATGCCAAATAATATGAACTCAAGTAACCTTATATACCTAGCTGTACGACCTCACTATTACCTCAAGATAACCTTCCCTTCCTCTAAATATTTATCCATAACATAGTAGGTGATAAAACTAGAATTAGTAGCCAATGGATACATCTTTACAGCCCAATCTCATAAAAAAAATAACATACGGGCAGCAAGCGTATAATTATAAACCCGAGCATATTCTTTCAACCTTTCCACGCCTAATCATATTATCTAATAGACACTCTCATATACACACCATCTGCAGCCTATTTTAGTGCAATAACACTCTTACAATAGCCCACAAAGCACAACACATAACAATCTACACAACATACAGATAGGCGGCACAATGTTACGCCCCTTCGCCACATTTTGACGTCGACAATCCTGAACCTGTTTCAACTTTACCCAAACTGTCCTCAACCCATATATACATAGAAACAACCCTAAAATAGTCTTAGAATAGTACCAAGACAGTCATGAAGGATGTGAGGCAATAGTCTTCCATCCATCAGCCCACAAGTTCGTACTAAGAGTACAATTGCGATATCCTATAAGAACTTACTTTCACAGACTGTAAAAGTGGTGCAGCAGCATAGATAGATCACTAAAAAACTA
Source organism: Solanum medicagineum (assembly GCA_026153255.1). NCBI lineage: Eukaryota > Viridiplantae > Streptophyta > Magnoliopsida > Solanales > Solanaceae > Solanum > Solanum medicagineum. Next base: position 3,433 of record JAPFFP010045219.1, on the reverse strand, counting down.
TACCTTGTTAAAAAATAAGTTTTACTTCATAATTCAGCCAACCAAGAAGAGACAATTCTCTTAAATAACAAGAAAAGTTCACAACAATCTTTAGGACACATATTGTCCAAATTTTTCAGCATATACATAGCCAACATAGTTTGTTCTTTTTCATGAAAAAACCTTACTAAACACACAACTATAATCACTTATCTTTACCTTCAAAGTTGAGGGCCTCCTTAAGAACCCTAAAAGCTTCTTTTGGCTGCTTTACAAAGTCAAGAAAGGAGAACAAAGAAGCTTTGTGAAAGCTGAAATTTTCCAAGTCTAAGAATGAATTAAATTTGCTGCTTGTAACCCCTTTTAAAGGATTACTTTAGCTGACTCTATTTCACCTTTTAAGCCTTATTTTATCAAGTTGGTAAGGTACAATTTTTCCCCTTTCACTTGGGCATTATTGGGTTGCAAACTAATGGGCCTTGGCTGCCCATTTTTCCCCTTCCTCTTAGTTAATTTGGGCCTAAATGATTAAAGAAATTGTGATGTCTTTGGGCTCTTTTAATATCCCTCTTGGGCTGAAAATATAGTCTATTTATGATGCTGAAACATGGGCTAAAGTTACACCCTTTACACGGACTTTATTCATAATTGGACTTGAACAAATTCGACGTCGGTCCTCGTCTCCGTTTAGCTAGCAATTTAAGCTAAGCAAGTAAGTGACTCACCTGCTAGCTTCCTAAGTCCTACAGGCACCTCAATCTCTCACTTTGGTTAGGGTCGTGATCTCCTAAATTTAACATAAAACTTATTTACACTCCACCCTCTCCAGGATTCTAATTTGAGATTCAAGCACTTTTAAAAATGGGCACTAATTTGACCAAACTATATCACGTTTCATTTGCATAGTACTAGTATTGTAACATGTGGGGTGTTACATCCTCCCCCCCCTTAGGATCATTAGTTCTCGAATGTTAGCAATTGGATAGTTTAACCAAGTTTAATCTTTACTTACACAAACTTTTGACAACACACTAAATTTAATCACATGTACCTATTAGTGTCCTAATTCTGCATGTTGAACTTCCTCTTTAGCTTCAAATAAGTAATGGTATTTCAATTTTATCGCATCCTCGGCCTCCCATGTTATTTCTTCTACTTGCTGGTTCCTCCAAAGTACCTTCACTGAAGTATTTCTTTATTCCTTAGCTTCTTAACTTAACGATCTAGAATAGCAACACGTACCTCTTCATAGGTGAAATCTCCTATAACCTGCACATCCTCAATAGGAGTGATATGGGATGGGTCACCTATGCATTTTCGAAGCATTTAGGCATGAAAAACTGGATGAACTATTGAAAGCTCCTGGGTAGCTCTAGTTCATATGCACCTACCCGAGCCTCTTAATAATTGTATATGGCCCTATGTAACGTGGGCTCAGTTTTCCTTTCTTACCAAATCTCATAAAGCCTTTCATTAGAGACACCTTTAAAAATACCTAATCCCCTACTGAGAATTCCAGTCCTCTCCTTCTAGCATCCGAATATGATTTGTGACGACTTTAGGCTGTTTTTAGCCTCTGTTGTAGTACCTTAACTTTTTCCATGGCTTGTAGCCCAAGCAAGGTGGTTTCACCCACTTCAAACCATACGATTGGTGACCTACATTTCCTCCCATACAAAGCTTCGTAAGGTGCCATGTTGATACTCGCTTGGTAGCTTTTATTACAAGCAAATTCAATAAGTGGAAAATGGTCCACCCAACTACCTTTAAAGTCCAATGCACAAGCTCACAACATATCTTTAATTGTCTGAATAGTGTGTTCTGCTTGATCATCTATTTCAGGGCGGAAAGCTGTACTCAAATTCACTTGTGTCCCTAAACTTCTTTGGAAGGACTTCCAATACTTTGAAGTAAATTGAGCTCCTCGATCAGATATAATGGTTATTGGGACTCCATGTATCCTGACTATCTCTTTGAGGTATAGCTTGACATACTCTTCAGCTGTATAATCACTCCTGACTGGCAAGAAGTGTGCTAAATTTGTGAGTCTGTCAACTGTTACCCATATGGAGTCAAACTTCTGAAATGAGCGAGGCAACCCGGTAACAAAATCCATATTGATCATATCCTACTTCAATGTTGGAAGTTCTATACACTGTATATAACCTCCTGGCTTTTGGTGTTCTACTTTCTCTTGTTGGTAATTTGGACATTGATCTACAAATTCTGCAAGGTCCTTTTTCATACCTCCCCACCAAAATATTCCCTTCAGGTCAGGGTACATCTTCGTTAATCCTGGATTGACGGAATATAGGGAATGATGGGCTTCTTCGATTATCCTCTTTCTTAATCCATTAATATCAGGCACATATAATCTATTTTTGCCGTAAAGTACTCCATTTTGTGTAATAATCTATTTTGACCATAAAGTACTCCATTTTGTGTAAGGTCAAAGCCCTTTATTGTACCTGACTCACTTTTTCCTTAAGCTATAGTAGAACGGGATCCTCGAACTATTTTTCTTTCACCTCCATTACTAACGAAGATACTGTTGCATTATGTAGAATAACCCCTTCATTTGGAGTTTCAAGAAGGTGAACTCCCAAATTGGCTAGTTGACGTAGATCCTTAGCCACTCCTTGACTTACCATGGCTTGATAACTAGTATCCATGATTGCCTTACGGCTCAGAGCATAGGCTACCACATTTGCCTTCCCTGGGTGGTAAAGTATATCAATGTCATAATCATTCATTAGCTCTAGCCACCTCCGATGTCTTAAGTTTAGGTCTTTCTGCTTTAAGATGTATTGCAGGCTCTTATGATCAGTATATATGTCAACGTGAACTCCATACAAATAGTGGCGCCATATTTTCAGAGCAAACACAACCGCTACTAGCTCAAGATCATATGTTGGATAGTTTTTCTCATGCGGTCATAGTTGTCTAGATACATAAGCAATTACCCTACCATTCTGTGTCAGTACACACCCTAAGACAACTCCTGAAGCATTGCAACACACTTCATACTCCTCGATGCCTTCTGGGTGTGCTAGCATAGTTGTAGAAGTTAGCTTATTTTTCAGCTCCTGGAAGCTCCTTTCACATGCATCATTCCATTGGAACTTTGTTTCTTTATATGTCAACTTTGTTAGAGGTGTATAAATAGAAGAAAAACTTTCAACAAACCTTCTGTAATAACCTACCAACCCTAGGAAGCTCCGAACATCCGTGGGTGTCGTAGGCCTTGGCCAATCTTTCACAGTCTCTATCTTTTGTGAATCAACCCTTATTCCCTCATCAGACACAATATGACCCAGGAATGCCACTGATTAGCCAAAATTCACATTTAGAAAATTTGGCATACACCTGTTGATCATGAAGAACCTGTAACACTTGTCGTAAGTGATTTGCGTAGTCCTCTTCTGATCTTGAATATACCAAAATGTCATCTATA
>JAPFFP010045218.1:0-11801 GCA_026153255.1 Solanum medicagineum | reverse complement strand
ACAGTTAAAGAATCAAGAATCAACATCATTCAATCAAGAATCTATGCATACATAGGGAAATCTACTAAACTTTATAAGATTTTCATGAAATTACTCTAAATCAAGACTTGAGACTTTCGGAATGAAAACTAAGTCATATTTTTCTAAATATTCTAAAAATAATGAATTTAGAGTGGTCTTACATACCTTGGAAGGAATTCTTGAAAATTTGAGGAGAAATCTTGATGTTTCTTTACGCTTAGATGCTACTGGGAGGGTTTGAACGAGCAAATGAAAGTGAAAAGAACGTTTTATGACTTATTTAGGCTTTAAAATGGATTAGTTTAGGATATGGGGTGTGGGAAAAGTTGATTTTACCCTTTCCCATTAAAAGAAGGAAAACTGGCCCCGATTTGCACTAGTGCGTGACACGCACTAGTGTAAAATCTCACCTTTTCGCAAATTTTGGCTTTTCGTTGAAATTCCGGAAAACACTAAGTGTAGCTCCGCGTTCTCTCCGCGTCACGGAGAGGACGCGGAGCCTCACTATTTTTGAAATTTTTTTGGAAAAAATAATTCGCGTTTTTTCGAGTTTTTGTCAAGTCGAAACCATTTTCTTATTCGATTTTTCGCACTGATCACAAATCTGGTATCGGATTTGCAAATGGCGCAAGGGAAGATACGTTACGAGCAAGGTCAAGTCTAGGGATATTTTCGTCATTTCACGGAGGTGTTAGCTGTAAATCTTCGTGTTTGCTTCTATATAAGTTATTTCTAAAATAGAATTGTCCCAATATTCTCCTACGTAGTTTAAATTCATGCAATGATGCACTACTAATTTATTCTTACGAAGTTTCATGCAATGGTGCAGTACTAATTTGTCTCGATTTCAAATCTCACTGTGAAAATTTTATTTATTAATATAAACATTTGTGTTATTTATATCAAAATTTTAAAATATTCCTAATAGAAAGTAGATAATTCTTTTTTTTTTTAATTTAAATTTTGTATCTTTTTATTTATAGTGTTCAATACTGTTTCAAGTGAAATTAAAATTATAAAATTCACTAGTAAAAGTTTTTGGACCTCAAAATTTTTGGGGGCATAAAGGAAACGCTTCACTAGCCTCATACTTGAGCCACCCACGTATTTAATTATAGGGTAACTCACATACATATATTATATTAAGAAAATATTTATCATTTATAACAATAATAAATTTTTTTAGAATATTTATAATACATTTATAATACAGTTTTATACATATTAGAGTAAACTTTTTACAAAATATATATAATACAAGATTTATTAATAGATAATACATTTATCATACACTTTAATACACTTATAATATTGAAAAATTGTCATTTATATACAAAAAAGTAAAAAAATATCCAAAAAATAGCCCTTTATTTATCGAAAAAAAATCCAAAAGGATCCTGGGCTCAACAGAGCTCGGCCTCAGATCATTCGTCCATTTTTACTCCCTTAAGTTTTAGTACTATTTTTTTTAAAAAAAACTAACTCCAAAAAAAATACTTTTTTCCAAAACTTTTTCATATATCAGTATTGTATAAATGGTGTAAAAATAACTATATATGATGTACACATAATATACTAGTATTGTATATCTAAGTAGCATATACGTAATATATCAATATTGTATAAATAGTTAGGTAGTGTATATGTAATGGATCAATATTGTATAAACAATGTGTAAACACGTATCGATATTTTAAATATATACACACACATAATTATGTAGTGTATATATAATATATCGATATTTTTTTATAAAAAAATACAATAAACAAATATAAATAGCAAAAAAAATAAAATTAATAGCACTATCAAAATAAATAAATTTTATTTTTTAAAAAAAAAAAAAGAAGAAGCCCAAGTAACATGGGCGCTGCCAGTCGACAAAAAAATATGGTAACTTATCATTTTCTCAACAAACCAAATAGCTGAGAGGCTATATTTGGTTACAAACATGGCCGATTGTCCATTTTAAGTGAAAAAAAAGTGAGCTATTTTTATGTAAATAATTTTCTCGATGGCTATTGGATCTACTTTTCCCTATAATATATTGTGTCAGTAACACTTACAATGTATTTATGTTACAGGCATAATTCACTTTTATCATAGTACTGTTATATGATATAAATGGTAATAAATAAAAGTATACTGCCCAAATAATTTTTCTTAATTATAATAATAATATAACAAGGATACAAGTATTAGTTCTTTTCTCAACTATTTATATTGATTATATATAATTATAATAAGTGTTTTATTAATTGTCACATATGGAGCAAAGAAGATTAATGTTGACCTATTTCGAAAATAACTTTGATCAAAATTTTCGAAAAATATTTTCTTCATATGAGCCCAACCCAGAGAAGTTTGAATCAGGGATATAGTAGCATATTATATATAGAAAACCATAACTGGTATTCCTGCAATCACAGACAAAGGAAAGCCGGAATACTGGAAGGCAATGCCAAACAAAAGGAGCTATTGAACAAAAGAAAACTGAAACCTAAACGAAAAGCAAGTGTTTTCGACAGTAAAAAAGAAGAGTTTGAGATAATCATAATGTTTGGCTACCATTACTAATGGACTTAGGCTGCCATTACAGGTAGTCTCTTGTGCTCCAAAGCCTGTCGAAGCCTTTGATAACCATTTCTATAGTGCTCGAGTGAGAAGCAAAGCTGCCTAATTGCCTCTCGTTTCTCTTCTGCTCCTTCCAAAACTATTTCCTTCTGTCTCTCTACTTCTCTTTCCAATTCTTTAACTCTAGACCTCAGCTCCTCTACCATTTTACGGGACCCTTCAGTTTCAGAAATCAACGCGACGTGCTCAATGTGCAGTTGGTGCAAATGGTTGTTCATTTGATCAATCTGACCATCTTTAGAACTTAGCTCTTGATCTACCAACGCAACTCTAGCATTTAGGTCATCTTTCTCTGTTTCCAATGCATCATATTTCTTGTGTAATGCATCAAGGTTTCTGTTAAGTTCTTCAATATGATTGTCCCTCTCAGCAATGGTCAACTTTAACTGCTCGATTTCATATTTCAGAAGCATCTCCATTTCTTCTTTCCCTGCTATAGCTCGTCTAACATCCTCCTCTAATGATTGACAGCGTAGATCCATTTCTTTAATATTATCCTCCAAATATGCTCGTTCCTTCAATAATTTGGTAATTTCACATTGAAGTTGCAAGTTTTCTTCTGCCAAAGCCTTGTTGGCATTTGATATTGATTCTTTCAGTCCTCTGATTTCTTGATCACGGTCTGACAAATTGGATTTGTACCTTGCAATTCGGTCCTGCAGCTTTGAGACCTCTCTTTTCTCTCTCTCAAGTTTGGCTTTCCAGCCAGAAACATCTTTCAGGGCTGATCCAAGCTGATCCTGAATTAATTTTACAGAGGCCCCGTTATTTTTAAGTTCCTCTCTTAAGCACTCCACCTCCTCCTCTGAATCATGAAGCTTCTCTGTCGTGCTCCTTAACTCTTCCTCAAGTGTTCGGATCCTAGATTCTGAGTCCAAAACTTGTGGTTCTTCCTTTGTAGCATTCTCTTGCAGCTCCTTCTCAGAAATTTTAGCCTCCTGTCCTGCATTAAGCTCTTGCACGTTCTTCACGTTGGCCCCTGATTCATACTTCTGAAGCTCAATTCTCAACCTGCCAATCTCTTCTTCTGATAACCGGATATTTTCTTTTGCATTTGCAAGGTCTTCCTCATACCCAGCTATCCTAGCAATAAGATTATCATTGCCAACATGTGCTCCCCTCAAGGATCTCTCAGAGACCTCTTCCTGTTGCACGCGGAGCTTCTCTTTCACGTCACGGAGCTCGACCTCCAATTCACCAATCTTCTTACGCAACGCCTGGTCCTCATCATTGCTCACGGTACTTGAGTAATTATTGATAGATGAATCATCTGATTCAGATTCAGAATCTAATGTTGAGGATTCATCTCCTTCCTTGCTCAGATCCTGGCTACTTCCGCCTGTGCCGAGAAAAAATTCAAATCCAGCAGCACGAGGACCAGGTTTAGGGCGGCTTGGCCTCCGATCAGGAGAGGGCAACCTGGAGGGTGGTTCAGAACCCACGTCTGAGATGCCTGACCCCTGTGATTGAAGATCTGAAGGAATATTTTTCCGGAGCTCCCCGGTTACATGATCATAACGCTCGGCTAATGACCGGTACATACGGTAGAATTCCTCAACAAGTGTGATTAATTCTGGCCTTTTCTGATAATACATTTCTGCCCTTTTAGCGAATGAATCTGCATCCTCTTCAATGAGTTTCAACATCCTCTTGACATTCTGGTCCATCTCTGAAATAATAGACCTAGGTGTCATTTTCTTGTATGTCATTTTCTCCTTCAACACGAAAAATTCTGAGAGACTACTTCGTAATCAAAATGGCCAAAATTATGTGTTTTTACAGTGCATTTTCCTGAGGTCATTTGCGTAATAGCTAGTAACCTCCTTTGAGATAAATTGATGAAACTGTTCAAAGTTATTGTCATGGAATCAAAAACAAGTATGGTCAATAGGCCATCGGCCTTCTCTGACCATTTTACCTTTTTTCTTTCCTGATGCTCTCTCTTTTTTCTTTTTTTTGAAAATGGTAATGATGTTCTGGCACTTTTATTTTAATAAGGAAACTATCATAAAATTTGAGAAATGTAAAATATAGAATTTGAGAAACAAAAATCTAGAATTTTAAATACCATCATATTGTAAGACAAAATTATTATATCATTCGATGTCACTAGAAATACCAAAACCACAAAACATATTGAATAAATTTATTTTTCTGTTGCTTAATAATAGGCCATAATGAATGGAGTTCAAACAGACACGTTGAAGTCCAGGTATGACTACTCAAAACACATTTGATCCAACTTAAATGATTTAACCAATGTTTTGACGGGTTGGGATCATGACCTATGCTTTTAATTAACCTGTAGTGAGCCCAACCATCTAATCTACCGCTCGTTTCATGCTCTATTTGCAAGAGTTACATTTCACACCTACACAAGGGGTAATGCTAGGATTGTGGAGAATACAAGGACAGGGTAAGGAAGCCAATAGGATTTTAAAAGTTTACTCGGCAAAGTTTAACACGGGAAAGATAGCTGGTGTTTGGAACATTTGCAAAAGCCTTTTGGAGAAACCTTTATAATAAGTTTTTTCGTTTTCCTGAAAACAAGTTGTGTTCGTGTTTGCACGCATATGTTGTATAACCAAAAAGCATATTTTGTGAGACAATAAAATATACAGAGTTCTAATTAAAACCAATCATTAGGTTAAAGCACCAGAAAGGAGGGAAATGAAATGCAACAACTGCTGATGGAAAGGACAATATGGCTCCTTTAGGGTTTTAAAAAAAAGTGCCAGTGCAGAAAAAGTAAAAATAAATAAGAGAAAGGACAAATACAAAATGAAAAAACAGGGGGAAGAATTAGGACAAAAAAGAAAAAAACATCCTTCTCTCCACAGAGTAAAGAAAGCATGGCGAGACAACAAAAAAGCAGAAACTGCACAGGGTATAGTAAAAATCATTTTTGACGGATCTTCCAAAAGTTTCTGGGATTATTGAATTCTTTCCTTTTTGGTATAGACTACCATACCTTTCTAAATTTACTTTTCATTCATATTTAGCAGATTTTTAATACAAATACATGATTTGGTTAACGGACCCCGTAAGTAACCTTCTAGCTCCACCTTTGACAAGAGGTTATATGAATTCTAAAGTTACAGAAATTTAGTAACTATCTGTTATTAGGCATTCTAGAAATAAAATCTATTTGTGATAATGATGATCCCTTAGGTGAAGTATATGAATGCCCAGAGAGTAGCAAGTCGTATCACTCACTAGTACAAATTTCAATCTGTTGCGTATGTGTGTCCTATATGCATAAATGATGCCCTGTTAACTGAATTCAATTAGTCAAGTGTATATATTTGGATAGTGAGGTCTATTTTTGGCATTTGCACAATAGCCAAATACGAAATTAAAGGATTTGACAAAGATAGTAAAGATTAAAGAAGTCAATAGCTTACGTTCAAGATTCTCTTGAAGCCACTTGCAGTTTTTGGGACTAATGTGGCTATCCCACCACCAAGCGTGTGATTTCTTAGAATCCATCCTCCTCATTTTACTAGACTTCACCTGAAAAAAGAGACAGCTCACTTTAATCTCATAGGACATCCAACACTAAACAATTTTCCAAAGGATTCTTCAATTTAAATGCTACAGAGCAACCAACATGGTCAAATTTTTCCCTAAAAGAAAGTACGCTATGGAAAATAAAACACATCTGAGAGTAAGGTGATTCTTGAGAAAACTTAGACAAGGCAAATTCTCATTCAACATGTTAGACGCTAAGTTATGGAACAGAGATATCTTACAAAAGTAGATGCCATTCTGTCGAGCTTGTTATTCGATACAAACTCCTCAACTCAAAAAAGTTAAGAAAAGATTGCCTGCATAATCATGAAGGTGATGTAAGCCAGACTATCAAAAGTCAACCTCAGTAGCTTATATGTTTCTATGTTTCGGAATAACATGTCTAACAAGTATGCAACAAAAGTTATTTTTACTATTTCACTTTGATATCTACTGTGATGAAGGACAAAATTCTTTTTGAATACTTAAATTCTGATGGTTGTTATCTATCATTTGTTACTTTAAATACAAATTGTTACTCAAATTTTATTGTATGTATTGTCAAATTCATCTTTATGAAACAATGAAAAGTTCGCTTTTTATATAACGACCGATTTGACAAGGCCAGTGGGCCAGCAGAAAAAATAAAATAAAATACCCACCTCTCGTGGATGCCAAACTCAAAAGGAGCATGGAAAGTTCGATATCTAATCCCACAATTGTCGCCGGCTATATCCACGCGTTTGTGTTCTCCCTCACCTCATGCCTATCAAAAAAATAATTAAGAACATGTAAGCCATTCGTGTTAAAACCTTAATTTATTTTTTGTTCGTTAACAATAGTTGATTGTGATATACAACTACGAAATTATATTTAACAGATGGGTAACAAAATATAAAGTGTAGATTTTCTAGAAAATAATGTGAAGTGGGGAGGGGGAATGTATGGTCATACCATAATCAGATAATTAAGAAATGGGAAGTTGAATCAACAAGACAACATCCATGGACACATATATAAAAACTCAATAAATGATTTCAATCAGAAAAACCCCCAAAAGAACAATTAACGAAAGAAACTAAGTTTTGCAAAAAACATGGAGAAAGGGCTAAACTTGGGGGGACCGGGCAAGAAAGACAAAAAAGAACTAATGATTTTGAGAGGAAAATGCTAAAATTCTGAATCTTCAGCGAAGGAAAGAGATACTTCCATTCACTTGGAACTATATAATAAATCTCATTTATGAAAGGAAAGTGGGGAGTTGGAGGGAGTGGTGACCCACAAGAATATGGAGAGAGGGACCAACTTTACCAAACTAATCTGGATTGTTCACATGGTACTCCCTTCTTTCAAGACAGTGGTAACTCATTCTTTCATTTAAACAGTTAATCAGTTTCTTTCTCATAAAAACCATGTCATGTTTATCACTAAAAAAATTTACGTTTTCCGTTGGTTCTCTGACAAAGGTGTGAGACTGTCCAGATTGAAAGGACTAATATGGAATATGATTAGCTGATCAATCTCCACATCAAGTTGCTGGGCCGTGTAAGCACGGGCTTTGCCACATCTAGTCTAAATAGAAGTACATAAGTTAGGTACATGAAAAATCACACAAGATCTAAGTCCTCCAATTAGATGCCATATTACCTTATCTTTTGCATAGTAATTAGTGTTTCAGCACCATATCAGCCACATTTTTCCAATTTCGCTTGCATAAGATACGCACAATTGTCTATTAGAAGGTTCCTGAGGAGTTTATGCAAGTGAAGTTTTCGTGCATTATGCAAATTGCTCTATTGACTTTGTTCTTAATAATGTTTCCACTGTATCATTGCATTTTCATTTAGGGGTTTTTGTAATGGAAATGGATGAGCCCACTGCTCATGCGTTTGCCAGAGAATGCTTTGCTTTTACTGGAGAACCAATGGGGTTGTCGGAAAGTTGCCCATTCTTGGAAGAGACAACTGGAACTATAAAGAGTGTTGCACAAGGGCTATTACACTCTGTGAAGCAATGGGGTGGAAGAGCCATTTTCTATAGACTTCTGTGTGTACACTTGAACACGTTGTAGAATACATTGAAGTTCTCTTTTTCCTTCTGCAATCACTGAACAAAACTTGAAGGTAAATTTTAAAAACATGTAAGAGAGGAGTAGGCTAGCCATGTTAGGACAAGCAATGTGTTCCTAGATTAGTGGCTCAGAATCTGCTACATCTCTGAATTATAGAGCATTTCCTTGCTGGTTTTACTATGCGGAAATGTTAAAGGACCCGTTTCTTTTGGTCAAATTACATCTAGAGGGGTGCTTCGGGAGGTATTTGGCCAGGAGGCATTAAAAAGTGAGTGAGGATCTTTTGGAATTCAAGCTGACATATTTTGTATAGTCCTAAGAGTTTATGACAGCATATGCACAAGTGCTATGAATAAGATTGCAGTTGGAGATCCCCAGCATGCATGCAAGTGAAAATGGGAAAAGTGCTAACACAATGTGCAGCAGCTTCTCCAAAAGTTGTTATGAACCCAAAAGTGGACTTGGTAGACGAAGCAAGTAATAAAACAGTCAATGATGGACTTGGGCCTGAGGTGAGTTTGAAGCTAAGAAAGAAAATTAAACAGCACAAACAAGAGAGTGGATTTTCTCTCCAGTTTAATCTTTCCATTCCATTGTTAGGGCCTGTTTAGATGGGCTTATAGCTTATGGCGATCCTCACTTATCGCTTTTGGAGTTCATTTTTTTGCCTTAAAAACAGGTGCATAAATGCACTCTTCTATCTTGTCCTACAAACACCTGCAATAAGCTAATCCAAACATGCTCTTAGTATCGTCATAGTTAACATATATTGAGTTAAGTTGTAACCGGCAGTGATAAAGTCTGCATACACTCTACCCTCCCCACACCCCACTTTGTGGGATTTCACTGGGTATGTTGTTGCATTTCCTTTTCATTGTTAAAGTAAATATAAGAAGTGCTTGCAAACTGATTTATTACAAAGGGTGTGGCCTAAACTTCTCTCTGTGTCCAAGGATAGAAATAAACTGTCCAGATCTCATCAATCAAGTCAAAGCTTGCTCAGGACTTCCATCTAACACTTCATCTGCAACGTCAACTCCTTCCTATCCCTTCTTATCCTTGCCCTTTTAGCCCCAAAATCGGAAAACATAAAACTAAAGTACTAAACTAATGGAAAATTCGAATTCAACCAAACCATCACAAGATAAACCAATTAGCAATTTAGAATACAAAAATTAAACCTTTTTTAACTTGGATAGATGATGACTAAGAAAAATTAAACCAAAAAGCAAGAAAAAATACATTAGAAATAAAAAACTAACCAGTTGAGGGGTAGAGTGATGAAGAATCCAACCACAGAGGATGATAATTGGGTAATTTCAGAGGAATATGGAGGAATTTTGAAGCTTCATGAGGCCTCTTTACAACTTACAAGAAAGTCAAAATGACAGCTGAAGAAGAAGAAGTCGAATGGCGATATTTTCTTTTGTAACTAAAGCTAGCCACGTCTTCGCGACCAACATTGTTTTTTTTTTGTTTTTTTTCTTTTGTGATGTGAAATTCTTGACCTTTTATTTGAACTACTTATCTCAATATTAAGAATAATATAAAAAATACAAAAAATGATAAATAAGAATTTTCAAAGATCATATTAATGGTTAGGTAAAATAAAAAATTTTAATTAAATTTATTCTAATTTAGTAGTGAATAAATAAAAATGAAAAAAATACTCCCCCCACTCAACAATAGTCGCCAACAATTCACATGAGGATTAAAAAATAGTAAATGATAGAAAAAGTTTTACGAGATCACCCGTTGAATATACTAAATATACTTTTTTGAAAAATATAATAAAAAATGAAAAAAAAAATAACAACATACCTGGTGGAATTCCATCAGTGGGATCTCCGAAGGATAGAATATACTCAGATCTTATCACTACCTATAGAAATAGAAAAGTTGTTTCTTTGAGAACCATATATAAAAAGATAATTATAATTGAGAATAAGAATAAATTAAAAATTAAATATAATACTATTTTTTGAATTTATAAATTGAACAATATTGATCCATCTATTTTTAATAGAATGCATAAATAAATATTCGAGTTTTTTTTTTTTCTTTTGTCTTATGTCTTTAACCTTTCCCCAAAAATTCCTTCTCCGTGTTTATTACACGTAAACTTTGTTTTCAATGTGAACAGAAAAAAGAAATCCTTTTGCGAAAGTGTCAAAACAAAAGGAAACGTTTAAAGCCATACGCCATTTGCGGCAAATGTCGTCATTTGTGAACTTTCTCAGGGATTTGTCTTACTTTTATTTTTAAGTTTTTAAAAAAAATAAATTTTTAAAAATTTTTAATTTACATTTTTCATGTGATCTGATTAAAGTTACTTAACTAAAGAGTACTTTGATGTATCTTTAGGCGGTGTTTGAATTAATTTTACTTTAAATAGTTTATTTGAGTATCTTTTTAGTTACTTTTCAACCATTTTTGCTCGTGCTAGTGCCTCCAGAAATTCTTGAATTTCTTGCAATATGAGATTGAATGCCATAACTCTTATTTGTATTTTACTTTTTATTGGTGCTGTTTGGAAATCTGCACAGATAGGATCGCACAATCCTGAGTGGGTCATCACTTGTAGGAATGACATAATGCTAATCCATGTTCCACACGGTCAAGGAAGCATCGGTTTTTAATCTCTAAAAGAAAGGGTTTAGACATATTTTTTTTAAATATTTTTCAAAAATAAATAAAAAATTTAAAAGCCAAAAGTTACTTAAAATAAAGGTAATTCAAATTCCTTCTTAGAGCATTGCTTGAATAAACTCATTTTAAAATGTTTTTAACTTTAGTCACTTTAAAATTTTCAGAGATATTTGACAAAGACATAAAGTTCTTCTAAGTATCTTTGTTTAATTTTAAAAAGTACGAAGAAATCAAAAATCAAAACACTCATAAAGTATTTTTAACTTTTAAATAATTTTGAAAAGAATCTATCTAAACACTCTCGAAGTGTTTTTAAGAATCTTACTTTAAGCTCATAAAGTATTTTTTTAAAAAAAGTGAAATTTATCGAAATTGATACCCTTAGTTCAAAATAGTAAGATTCAATTTTTTTAATTTTTTTTATTTTTTTAAATTAATTCATATCAAGTTAAAATTAGATAAATAATTAAGAGGATAGTAATATGTATTTTTGGCATAGGGTGATATTTCTCTGTACAATTTCATTTACTTTTTTGTTTTGTTTTCTTTTAATGTTTTCTTTGACCAATTGACCTGATAATAATTGTTTCCAAATTTATACTATTTCCAAATTTCTTTGACGATAGTAATAATTGTTTTCTTTTATGATTCATTATGTTATTTTTAATGATAATTATCATTTTAAGTTAATGTTGTTTTCTTTTTCTTTTTTTTAATGTGTGTATCACAATAAATAAACAAACGTATTATATATAATAATTCATATGAGATATATTTTTAATTAGATATACATATGTTATTTGACAATTCGCATAACATTCACTCATCCTATAATAATGATAAAAAGAATATTTTGTATAATCCATAATTATAAAAATAATTATAAGTCAAAAAAAAACTTTTTAATGAACTTGAA
>JAPFFP010045217.1:0-11803 GCA_026153255.1 Solanum medicagineum | reverse complement strand
TACCTGAAATTTTTGGTTCGCAGACTATTTTTGTAAATAACTAATTGGTTTCCTAATTATCCTTAAAATTAGGTGGCAACTCCCAAAATCAAAATATTTTTCCTAAAATCAAATAATTTTTCCTATTATTCAAATACCATTTATTTTATCATTTTTCATTGAATTACCGCGACGTTGCGCCTTCGGGATGTCAACAATAATAATTTCAAAAACTTTGGGGACCAAATTGCAATGTTAGAAAGATCAGGGTCAAACTGCGATTTCAGAACGTTCAGGGGCCCATTTGAAGTTCCTGAAAGTTGAGGGACCAAATTGAAATTTCAAAAAATATTAGGGGTCACTTTGTAATTTCTAAAACTATTGCAGATTCCGGCTATGAACAGTGTTTCTGGTCGTCGTCTCCGGCGAAACTCCGGTGAACAGTATCGTCTTCTCCAGCAGAACTCCGGTGAGCAGTGTTGTCTTCTCCAGTGGAACTCCGGCAGTGTTGACCAAACTTTGACTGCAATTTTCGGGCTCGTTTGAGCTCTGATTAGGTCACCGTTTGGTGCGTTGGATTTCGTTCAACGAGACGAATCCAATGGTGCAATCAGAATTGGATTTTGAACAAAACTCAGAAAATCCAAATTCGACCCGTCACCTGAAAACTCGACCAATGCTTCTAACTTGGCTTTGATACCACTTGTTGAGGCCAAAGGAATAATAAGCATTGGTAAACACAAATTTGAGAGAAAAATTTCTTCTATTACTTACAAGAATAAATTACAAAACAACTCTTAATCTTACACATTGCACTCTTCTTGGTGTTCTTGGTGATGTCTTACAAATGAGGATTGCACCTCTATTTATAGTAAAATTTACAGGTGTGAACAAAATAATTATTTTCAAAAATAGTGGATTGTTGGTGGCTGTAAAATTTTGACCATGATATGATCCAAGATGGTGGCTGCCAGCTTCAACAATGGTGGCTGACAGCTTCAACAATGATGGTTGTTCCAATGGTGGGTGGAATTCTTCATGTTGATAATTGTGTGCAATAAATCTATTAGTTGATAGTGCAAGTGTGTAAATAATTCGTTGTGATTGTTGATTGTGGTTGTTGAATTTAGTTTCACATTAGTACACTAACTATTAAATTGGGTATCATACTTGTATAGTGACTATTGGATTAAGTATCGTGTCAGTACATGTTGGATTGGATACCACACTGATACTTATTAAATTAGGTATCATGACGGTACATATTGAAATGGGCACCACGATGGCATATATTTGGAATAGGTCTCGCATCGACACTAACAACTTGAGTATGGATTCCTTGAAAGAACCAAATGATTGTTATAAATATGATTATTCATGCCCATTGCATTGACTGATTAAAGTTGAAGACTAGAAGTTCAAGTAAGACTATATTAGTGATGCGATTGTATATTATCTGTTTTACTATATTGTGTCTATTTGTTATATTTCATGTAATTAGGTACAAGATTATGTAGAATCAAATGGAGAGCCTCTTCCTCGTGGCTAGGTTGATCGTGAAGACTCTGAGCTTTTAGTGAGTTCTCATTCACTAGGAATGGAGCCCTTATCCTCTAACTTTACTTGATATTTCAGGCACTTTATGTATTTTCTTTTATGACTTGTATTGAGGGGTCCAAACTTATAATTTTGGCTCCGTTTATTGTCTTTGTTTAGAGGTGTGTATGGATTGCTAATTCACTTTGATTACGTTTTGAACTATTAATTTGAGCTTCCATGTATAGTTATGGTTTGTCCCTTAGCCCCATCCCTTCTTTATTTATTGACGCTCACCTATTATTTATCATTTGAACCTATGAAGTGCATATGTGATCTAAGAGGCTTGTTTGGGGACCTTCAGGTTCTCATTCGCCGTGTCACACCTAGGCCTCGGTTTGGGTCGTGACATAACCTATTACTTATTAGTTTGAGAAACACACATCAGTAGTATATGTAATACTCTCTCTTTTATTGGGAAAAGTCTTGTCATATGACATACCACACGGATAAAATATTTCACCTTGATAAATATTAAATTAATATTAGTTAAAAATTAAAGATTAAAATATTAATATTCTTCCCAAAAAATTATTTTTAAGAAATAAAATTTAAAATATTTTTCTCACCTACTCCTTACCCCACATACCCCTGCCACCCCACCCTCCAACAATTTCCGCCTTTTTATTGTTTTAAATTTCTTTTATAAAAAATTTTTCAAAAACATTATATTATGTTTATTTTTTAAAAGTAAATAAAATTATATCCCACTCATCTAACCCTCCGCTCCTAATTTATTTTTATCTTTTTTAAAATACTTTTTTACCTTTTTTAATAGATATGTACACATATTTATGAAAAGTACTTTTTTTTTATTTGTGTCCCAAATATAATAGAAATAAAAAAATTATTTTATAAAAAATCTTGTGATAAGTAAAAAATAATTTTCTAAAAATGAGAAAAAAATTAAAAGTGAAGGATTAGGTAGGTGGGATAAAATTATTTTTTATAATTAAAATAATATTAAAATTGTTATTTTAAGAGGGGAGGAAAGAGGAAAAAGGGAGATGAGATGAGATTTTTTTAAAAAAAGATTTACAAAGATTTTTTCAAAAAAGAAAAAAGGCTAAAACATTAGTTGGTTAGGGGCAAGTGGGTTACGATAAAAGGAAGTGGTGGAGTTGATAGAGTGAAATAAGAAAAATATATTATATTTTCTTTATAATATTTTTTGAAGTAATAATACTTTTATATTTTACTTTAGTGCTTTGAAATTTTGTGGACTCTGTAAAATTAGTCCTATTTTAGTTAGAGTTTCTTGAAGATTATTCTACCCTAAATAATAATTGATATATTTAAAAAGGATATTATATTTCCTTGAAAATTATTTCGATTATCCCTCAAATTCTTGGATATTCCTAAAGAGATCAAAATCTCGAATACCTCCAAATTCTTGGGTATTCCTAAAGAGATCAAAATCTCAAATATCTCATAAATTCATGGAATATTCATAAAGAGATCAAAATATATCAACTCTTCTTGATAATCAAATACTTCAAGAAGATCTATACAAATCTTTTCATAGGGATCAAGTCCAAATTATCCTAATTAGAAAAATATATATTACTAACGGTCCCCGAACAGATTTGTACCTCCCTTGTCAAGGTGAATGGTGAGATTTATTAATAAAAGAGAAAGTATAACACACATTACTGCATGGGAAATAAAAGAGATCGATGTGTTTGTCAAATTGAATAGTGATATTTAGGTATGAAAATCACACTTGTAATAATTTAAATATAAAATTCTAAAAATAAAATTAACTATATTCCTAACACTTATTGCATTAAAAATAAAAATTTAATGGTTCCCCACATTGTGTCTAATTCACTCAAGAGGGAACTCCCTCCACAAATTCAAAAGAAGGGAAAATCGATTTCTCTTTCTACCTTTTTGTTTTCGTCCTTCCCTCAAATGTGGGCATAAAAAACAATAATTTTGTCGTGTACAATGAAGTTGTTTGTTAAAATAGAGGTCAATAATGCAATTAAAGAAAGAACATACACAATGCCTCCAGAATTTTCTTTCTAGCTCCTTCTTCCATGTCACATGTCCTATTGCGTGATACTCGCATTTTCATGTACTTAATTTTTTAATCATAAAATTAAATAAACACATTATAATATTTTTTTAATTTTATTCAAAAAAGTGACTTTTTTTTTAAAAAAAAAACAACAGACTCTTTTTCAAATGAGGGAGTATTAACATATATTAAACGATGATTTTATAATATTTATACTTATTTAACAAACCTATTGATACACTACTAAATTTGGCCGGACACATACCCATGAATCAAAATCTAGTCATTTAATTTTTCACTAAAGCCAATCGTGACCATGAAATTATCTGCACTTTTAAGTGCTGATGAAGTTTTAATTAGCATTTGATGTATTTAATTCTTGTATTATTATTGAAATGACTAAACAAGTTTTTTTTGCAAGAAAATATAGATTTTAAAGTATTCTTGGTAAGAAAACTGTTTCTGAAGTGAAGTGAAAATTGAGAATTTTATTTGGAAAAGGTGATTTAAGAATTTTTAAAAAGATAATAAAATATTTAATCAAAACAAAAGTACTTGTAAAAGAAAATCACAGATTAGAGAGATCAACTTACGGCTTGTAAACACGATAAATAATAAGAACCACATAAATCAACTAAAAAAGTACTTTTAAATCAACTTTAATTAGCTTGTAAAATTTAATAAACTTCCTCTGATTTTTCAAGAAAGGAAATAACTAATATTCTATTTATTTCAATTTATATGACATATTTTATTTTATTTAGTCAAATAGATTAAATTTCATCGTCAATTTGTGCATGACATCCTTAAACTTTTAATTTATTTATTTATAAAGTACATAAAAATATAAAATATCACAATAATTGATAAATAAAAATATATTTAAAAATTTGTAACTAAAAATAAATTTATTTAAATTTTCAAATGCTTTTTCCCATATGGGATTGATGAAAAAGGGCAATGGCCCCGCACAAAGTTGTAAAGAAGGGAAACCCAATTTCTCTTTTTAATTTTCGTCGTTTTCTTGGTGGTATTGGACCCCTAATTGAAAGTAATAATTATTTACTATTATAGTTGTGACTGCTAAAGTATGTGAAGCTAATTTGGCACGTTCTAAACCCTTCATGTGCCCAAATATAAGAGCCACATAAAGTTATAGCTTTTGGACACATCATATTGTAAAAATAAAAGGGTAAATTACACTAAGAATGACTAAGTGAATATAATATTTATTAATCTTTAAATTTAGGTCGACTATAGGTAGGAAACTTACCTGAATATGCTATATTAGAAGATGATGCATTTTATTAATATTGAGAAAATTATATAAAATAGATGTAATAGTAAAATTATTTATTTGAATTAGATCCAATTTAAATTATTTATTTTTAGTGGATTCATGGCTTAAATTATTTATTCGTGGTACTAATGTCAATATCACTATTATGAATTAACCTTCTATGATACTCCGTTGACATATTGATGCTAAATCGGTATCATATACTCCATTGGTATATTGTTACCTTATTAGTACCATATAGGATTGAATTCTTTTCCTAAAAGAAAAAAAAAAGAAACAATTAAGAGAAAATTATTGAAGTCACAATCTTATTTATTAAACTCTAAACTAAAGAAAATAATATTTTTATGATACTACACCGGTATATTAATGCAATATCGGTATCATATAGGACTGAGCTTAAGCCCTATAATGCTCACCATATATTGATTCCCAATCAATATTCTCTGTGATACACCATCGGTATATTGATACCTTATTGGTATTCTTTGTGATACTCCGTCGATATATGATACCCTATTGTTATCCTCCATCATACATCGTCAGTATATTGATGCCTTATCAATATCGTATAGGATGACTGCTAACGTCAATGCACGAATTTTAAAATAAATTCATGCCATTTTAAAATAAACAGGGGATATGAGAGTAATGGAACATTTAAGGGTAAATACTTTCCCTTTTGGGATGTATAAGTGTGGTTTTCCCTATATGCTTATAGTTATGTATGTGTGTGTATTTTTAAATATGTTATATCTAATTAATAAATAAATAATGTGTTTAAAAGCAATAAATATTTTATAAAAAGAATTTGAAAAGGCAATTATCCTATATATGTATAACTAGACATTGGACATCATGTTATTACAAGTCCAATATTTATTATCGTTTAATTTTAATTTATGTGACACAAATAGAAATTGAAGAGTCAATCAAGTTTTTGATATAACTTTTAGATTGTTAATTACTGTGATCTGTAGTATTTTTTATATAATTATTCAAATAATATTAGTTACTCTCCATGTCTCAATCAATGTGACACTGATAGAATTCAGAGACAACCAAATATTTTATATGTCTTCTAAATTTTTAAATTATTAAGTTTTTTATGAGAATTTTGGGTCAGTGACCCGTTATGTTACGAGCTTAAATAAATATTTGGGCTAAAAGAGGCCCATTGCAAATAGACCGCCAAAAGAAGATGAAAGGTCGGTCTGCACATCGACCTAAGAATACAACATAGCCTTCATGGTTTCCTAATTTGGCTTCTCCTCTTCCTAAGTGCTCTGTCTGTCGTCTTCTTCGATACTTCAGTGGGATTCGACTAACCAGTTCTTCTTCCTTCTCTTTTGGGTCTCTAACTACCTTCACATTTCATCCATGGTGATTGTTCTCCTCAGCTGTCAAAGGTAATTTTCTACCCCTTTCCTCGATTGCTTGTCATATCTGTTGAAACTTGACCATGAGTTGTTGATTTCAGATGTCATCTCCAGTGAAAAGTATATGTATGAAGAGTCAAGACCTCTTCCATCATCTATATCCATGTAAGTTTAGGTGAACTTGACTCGCAAGCATTATTGTACTATCCTCTTTTAAACCCTCTTCTTCTCATCAGAAAGCCATCTGAGCAAGCGATATGGATACTTGGCTTTTGAAATGGTCTGGATGGTGGTGCATGCATTGATTGATAACCTGGTTATGGCTCTTCCCCTTTTGCTGGTTTTGTGCATTTTTTTGGGAGTTGTTTAGGCTAACTATAGCGTTTATTTGTACAATCCTTAACCTTGGCCTTTACTGCTGTAAATATTTATTTTGTACAAACATTAAGGCCTTGTAATTAACTGTGGATGTGATTGTTGTTGTGTGTGTTGCTCCTTTTCTTTACTCACAATGAAGGAACTCCCTGCCTATCCATGTTTAGGATTTCTTTTGCCATGCTAGGAAGTTGTCTGAATGCACTAAATACTTGTGTTGTTTCACTGTCAAAAGTTGTGTTTGCAATGTAGTCTGCAAATTGATTGGCTTCTTTGACCATATGTTTGACCTGAAAATCTCTATTCTCGATTAACATTATGATTTCCTCGATTAGATCTATAATTTCTTAGGTATTTTTCACTCCTTCTGTATTATGCACTTCAGACTCAGGGAGTCTTTCTCTAATACTACCCTCTCTAAACGTTGTGAAACATAAAAGTTTAGAGCTTCTTTTATTGTTGTGTCTTTAGGAAGTGTTAGTTGTCTCTCCTAAATAGTTAGATTCTGCATATATGAGGTCAACATTTTGATTTCTAATGCAGAAATCATAGGAACTCTTGCTTGGGTTTCCTTTGCTTGCCCCATATTTGTTGCATTTCAAGCATCTAGTTTGTGGAAGCATTCATCTAATAATGCTAACATCAAGGCTGGGTTTATACCTTTGTAGAATATCAAAGCTACCACTCCAAACCATAGGACTCTTTTCTAGTTAGGAAACTTAGTGCTTATCAGCTGTTGGATAGACTTCAGGCAATTGCTTTGAAGCTTCCAATAAAATACTATTTTCCCATGCTTAATGGTGTTTCTTCTCTTTCATAGTTCACAGATGAGGATAGCAGGAATAACATGCAGGATGCTTTGGCTCTAAGAGTTTCTGTATGCTTCCACCAATCAAGTATTGTGGTGTATATATGACCCCTCATCAAGCTGAATCTTGCACAAGTAATAAATTGCCTCAATAGTCTTAAGGCTATGGGGGCTGTTAGAAATAGATGATTCAAATTCTCCTTAGTATCAGTGTCACCACACAATAATATTTAGACACCACTGGTATTCCCATATTCCTAAGAATATCATCAATTGAGACTCTCCTTTTATAAACTTTCCACAAGAAAAAGAAAAAGAAGATTTTATAAAGGAGGACCTTCACCTAGAGCATCTTAGTCCAATCCACCTGCTCTTTCTTATGTCTCAGAAACTGATAGGCAGTTTTGACCGTAAATCTTCTAGAGGGGCAACCCAACCACCAGCTTTGTCTGTTATGTCATCAATACAAGGCTTGATGTCAAGAATAATGTATTTTGCCACTTCTGAAGAAATAGAACCTTTTAAGAGATTATCATCCATAAATCATTCATGATGAAATTTCTGACCTCAGTGTCTCCTTCCTTAGCAACATCTTCTGTAGTGTAGTACAAGACCCCTACCTTGGTCTAGTTATCATACAAAAAACTAGAGTTTCCTACTTTTAACTGTCACTATATAAATGGTTCCACTTTTTCCCTAATAGTAGTCATGTTTCTCCAAACTTGTGATGCACCTTTGCTCATTACAAAGGTGAGGTGCAATTTCTTGCAATAATTATTCCATAGAAAAATGCACCACAGAGATCCTACGGATGTCCTAAAATTTCACTATAGTTTAACAATTCGAGTTCTATTAATAACAAATAGGGATCTAAAACCTAAACCTCTTTTTCAATAGGAAAGCACATATCATCCCAGGCTGCCCAATGCGTTCTTTTCTCTGCTATTGAGTTCTCCCAAAAGAATTTAGCAAATATCTGATGTAGAACTCTAATAACACCTTTAGGAGGATTCATAGCAAATAAAAGATGAATTGACATTAACTGTAAAATATGATTAATTAAAATAAATCTACCACCAAAGGATAGAAATCTGTTTTGCCTAGCCAATATTCTTCTTGAAACCTTCTTAATAATGTCTTCAAAATACCCATTTCTGGGTCTTCCATAATAAACAGGACAACCTAGGTAAGTGAAAGGGAAATCACCTTGCCTTATCCCTGTTAGTTTCCTCAGTCTGATTGAGAAAATCAATGGAGATTTTTCAAACAGATTAAAAAAAAGCTCTTTTATTTGTTTATCAGTTGACGAGAAGCCTCTTTATATTTCCTCAAAATATTCATCATCTTAGTTATGAAATTCTTTTCCCTTGAGCAAAATAGAATAATATCATCAGCATATGCCAAATGGTTAATCTGTGGACTCCATTTTGACAACCCATATTCTTTGAATTCAGCATTATCATGTTAAGCCCTCTAGATAGTACCTCAGCTGCTATAATGAACAAAGTAGGGGAGAGATGATCTCCTTGTTTTAAACCCCTAGAATATTGAAATAGGCCATTGGATTGTCCATTTAATAACACTGAGTACCAATTATTAGTAAACAACCTCTATACCATATCAATTATAATCTCAAAAAAGTCAAGCTTTCCTAGCACCTTTTTCAGATAAATCCAGGAGACCCTGTCATAGGCCTTTTTCATGTCAAGTTTAACCACAACATGATGAGCTTATTTCTCCTGCTGATATCCTTTATAATCCCCTGAGTTAGCAACATATTATGATGCTCCTGCCTTTGATAAAATCAGATTGATTTTGAGAGATGAGCTTAAGTAACACTCCAATTACTCTATCATGAACACCCCTAGATATGACCTTGTTGATGAAGTGACACATACGTATTGGTCTGAGATCTGAGAATGATCTGGAAAACTCTTTCTTTGGGAGAAAGACTAGGTTAGTATGGGTAAGATGCCTAGGTAATTCTTGCCTACAAAAAAAAGCCTGCACCATGATAGTAACATCATTCTTGACAATATCCTAGCATTTATGAAAAAAAACAGCTTGATTCATCAGGGTCAACAACATTGTTGCCAGTAAGTTCAAAAACTACATTCTGCACTTTTTCTTCTTCTGGAAGCTAGTCATAGCCCTATTTTCCTCCTCTGTAATCAACTTAGAAATATGGTCTAACATTGAGAAATCTTGGCAGAAATTGTCTTCAGTAAACTAGGACATGAAGAAATCTACAGCTTTCCTTCCTATGTCCGGACGTGTTTAAAACTTTTCCCTGTTCATCAACAATTTCATTTAACTATAACTTCTTCCTTCTACCTTGCACATAGGAATGAAAAAAATTTATGTTTCTATCTCCTTGAACAAACCATGTCATCCCCTAATTTTTGTATCCAAGCCTCCTCCTCTAAATTTAAGTAACTTTTAAGATCAACTTCTGCTTTACTCAATTGGCCTCCATTTTTCGGAGAAGGATTCACTTCCAATTGGGTTTCCTTGACTTGAATAATATCCTCTATGGTGACTTTTTTTGATAAATATGTTTCCAAACTTCTCTCTACTCCAAGTGGCCAAAGCAATTTTGACTTTCTTCAACTTTGCATGCATTCCATAGGGACTCCCTGTAAAATTAACAGGCCAATTTTGTTCCACAACTTCATAAAATTTTTTATGATTGCACCAAAAGTTGAGGAATTCAAATGGCTTAATGATAGTACATTCATCTGCTCTACATAGAAAATTTAAAGGTGCATGATGTGATCCCTGTCTGAAAAGATGTCGGACCTCACTGCTAGGAAACACTTTCAAAAAAGCATCATTTATTAAGATTTTGTCAAGTCTCTTAAAGATGCAATCTTCATTGATTCTCCCATTCCACCAAGTTACTTACTCCTTGAAAATCTAACTTCTGTTAAGTCACAAGTGTTAACACACTGGGCAAAATCAATTGCCTCTTGTTGAGTTAACTCTAGTCCATCCAACTTCTCTTCCTCGTGAAGTATGACATTGAAGTCTTCACCAATAATCCATGGGTGATATAAAGTGCCCAGGCCCTTCAAATCTTCCCACATCTCCAATCTCTCTCGTGAGTTACACCTAGCATCACTGATGTGATGAAAAAGCACTTGTCACAGTTGGTGATTTCATTGTGACATGTTGTGGCAAGTTAATGAACATATTCCTTCTCCATTCTTATTTCTAAAAAAATCCATATCTTTCTTGAGGAATTGACTATGGCATTATCAAAACCTAATCTCCTTTTATAATAATCTAGCTTAGTTGGATCTTGAAAAAATTCTATTAGAGATATGAAAGAGTAATAGTGTTTTCTGTTAAGATCCATCAACCTTCCAAATTCATTTTGGGTGTTAACTGACCTAATATTCCAAAATAAAGTATTATCTATCATTGATCACAACTAATGGTCCTCCTCTTATTACTCCTTATTTTTACCCGTAGAGGTATAATTGATCTCTTTCACTTGGCTTTGAGGTTGTTTGATCTCCATACAAGTGGCGCCAAATCTTAAGTGCAAATACCACCTCTGGCAACTCAAGGCCATGGGTTGGATAGTTCCTCTCATGAATCTTAAGTTGTCTAGAAGCATAGGTTATCACATTTCCTCTTTGCATCAACATAAAACTCAATCCAACTCTAGACGTATCACATTATATCACAAAGTTTTTTGTCCCATCGGCAAGGTTAAAACTGGTGCAGTAGTCAATCTTGTTTTCAACTCTTGGAAGTTCTTCTCACATTCATCGGACCACTGAAACTTGACCTTCTTCTGAGTCAATTTAGTCAATGTTGAGGATATGAAAGAAAATCCTTCAATGAATCTACGGTAATAGCCTGTAAATCCCAAGAAACTTTTTATGTCAGTCAAAAAGGTTGGTCTGGCCCAATTCTTAACCAATTATATATTTTGGGTGTCTATTCGAATACCATCGCTCAAGATAATATGGCCTAGAAAAGCCACGTACTTTCCTGGCAAATCCTTAAGAAATACTTCAGGAAACTTATTCACAATCGAGAATGACTCTAGAGTAGAAGGCTCAACATCATTAGACTTAACTCGCACGAGATGATAGATACAACCTTTAAAGATTAGCTTTTTGTACAAAGGTAGGAGATAAACTTTCCCTTAGATGCAACAGTATCACGTTTTCACTTTAAGACCGGTTCATTCGAAAATTAAAATTTAACGATTCAGGTCCTGCAATCAATGAAAGCATAACAGGCGTAAAACCAATCTGTCACGCCCCAAGTCCCGTTAGGGCGGACTGGCACCCGTTGCCGATAAGGCCCGGGAGAACCAACCTATACTA